>CAKNEV010000135.1:0-72274 GCA_930272055.1 Rhizopogon roseolus
CATCTGGTATATTTGGTATCGAGCAGTTACTATCTGCTCGCCATTTCCCTACTAAGCAACGGCGTGAACCTCGTAGAGTACAATACATGGGGTGTCGCAGGGCCATCATGGATGGTGTGCATACAAATAATCACACAATTTGCCAGTTATTCACATAAGACACAAGTACCTGAAAGTTGTCAGGGAGACATTGATCATACGACATGGCGTGTCGAATGATTATGGACACACCACCTTTTTTCTTGTCACTTGGTGACCTCATCGCCTGGCGATATCTGTAGTAGTCATTTGGGCTTGCACTGAGAAGGATCTCCTAAATAACCGAAGATGCTCTTTCTTCCCCTTCAGTGCAAAACCATCATTGGCCATCCCTTCCTACACCCATAGGTAACTCAACGCGCGGTATCACCTGGAGGTATCGAGTGTTGACATCCTATGATAATACTATTTTATACGTCAGTCATTAGTAGTAGTAGCCTGGTCATTTCAGGGTTCACTTGTTATATGCAACATTGACTTTGCACAAACCATTGCTCCAAGTCATCGATCGCGATGCAGCGGTGATGCACCAATGTTGGCAGGTGCTATCTCAAATTTATACTGCGTGACGATACAGCACGATGTGCTACAACAGTCAATAACTGGAGCGATAGACACGTGCCGTGGTCATGGTGCAAAAGGCGATGAGTGGATGAGTCACGTAGCAAGGACTCGGTAGAGACGTCTGGAAATGCGATCAAACGGAAAAAATGTATTAATGATGATCGTCGGCATTTTGACCTGGGATACAACAGGCAGCTGACCAGAAGCGAACCCAGTGCGAGGTGGTTGCGGGAGTAGGAGCAACAGCATGCAGTCCCGAAGATGGCTGGACCCCCGCTCCGTCAGGTGGCTGGGTGACGCCGTTTTGGGGAGGCGATGAGCCGCCTGAAGAAGCAATCTTTGCGTTCTTTGCGTCCTCCTTCTCTTTCTTCCTCCGTGCTTCCTCTTTCTCTTTCTTTATCCGTGCTTCTCTCGCTGAGTAGTTCTTCTGTATGATGTAGTATGTAGAGTCCAGCGTCTGAAATGGAAAAAAGGGAGGACTTACAAAATGGCCCTGTGCAAATGGGGCGTTGACTGTCACTGGGCGATGGTTCTGCAATTCGATGCCATTTTGACTATGTGGCGAGTTAAAGAAATAGTTTCGGGCCCACTCCAAGAAGCGTGGTCGGGATAGTCTGTCGTCTCGTGCAGAAGAGGGGGATAGGCGAGGTGTTCTAGAGAGCTGAGAATGTGGAAGTCAGGAAGATCCAGGAAGATATATCAGATACTGGGAGCGAACCTCGGGCTGAGGATGGTGAAGCGAGTCGTCGAAAAACCCTGCGGGTAGTCGATGTGCATTCTCGAGCCGCTGGTTCCGAGCAAGACGTCGTGTAGCGTCAGCCTGGAATACACGTGTTTAGACTTGGCTAGATGTATTTATAAATGTTTCGCGTACTTTGAGTATTGACTTGACACCGTCCTGGGATAGCGAGTTCAACTGGTAGAAAGAACTTGGAAATGGTGAACTTACATTCGGATTCTGGAGTTCATCGAGACAAGCTTCTCTAACAATCATAGAAATATCCCATGAGTATGCATTGTTGTCCCAGCAGCCAGTAGCGAGTAGCTTTCCATCTATCGAAAACGACACAGAGTCCACAGAACCTGCATGCTGGAGGGGCGAACCAATGGGCTGGCCATTCTCGAGGTTCCACAATCGCGCTGTATTGTCCCATGATGCGCTTGCGAGGACGTGACCATCCGGAGATATCGCAATGGCTTCGACGCTGCCGGTGTGCTCCGTCAAAACTTTGATCTGCTGCCAAGTGGATGTATCCCACATCCTAATTGATTTATCGGACGCCCCAGAGATAAGGGTCCTTCCGTCAGCAGTCCAAGCTAGACATTTCACTTTCTCTGTGTGTCCTGCAATGATATTGGAGACGATTTTGCTTGTATTCGCATTCCAGATTTTGAGGAACTCTTTCTCCTTATTTTCTCCGCCAGTTGCAATCATGGTCGTATCCGGCGAGTAGCTGACTGCCGCCACTTCCCTGAACCCGGTCTCGATTGTTAGGATGGTCTTTCCGTTCTCCACATCCCATATTCTCGCTGTCCCATCTTCGGATCCACTCACTACTCGCCCACTGTCTCGATTCCAACACACAGATGTGACATAGTTCGTGTGCCCCGTCCATTCAGCAGCCTTTCCTGTGTCAATATTGATGTTCCACAACCTTACCACACCGTTCATACTCCCGCCAACTACTTTCTTCTCGTCCGGAGACAATGCTATAGTGTTCATCGGATCTTTTTCATCCTGCCAGTCATGTGCAAATTGTTTTCCGCTCCGCAAGTTCCATACTCGCAGTGAACCATCCCAGGAACTAGTCATGATCTGTTGTCCGCCTGGAAGGTGTATGACGCCATTCACCCACTTAGTGTGCCCTTCAAAATTCTGGCAGGGCTTTATCGCCGGTTTTTCTTGTGTCCCAGCAGCTGGCAAAGACATGATAGATTCCCAGGATTGCGGCTAACCATTGCAACGCCATCTCAGTGTCGTCCTAGTATACATGCCAACACTCACCACGTCACTTTGAATGAAGAACACAGAGCAGTCAAAATTTGCGTCGAACGGGTTATGAGAAGAGTCGACTGGACTGCAAGATTGACTGAAGGGCGCGTTATGTATGAACATGCACTATCCTCGCATACACAGGCGAGCTCGGCACCTATTCGCCATTATGTAGGTAGTATGTTCCAAGGATTATTTTTCGAAGGGAGTATGAGATAATAATTGGTCATGCCAGTGACGTGATATTGCAAGTCGCCTTCTATCCATCATGGTGATTAAAAGAAAACAAAAAAGTTTCTCATACACTCCTCCAACAAAGAAACAAATCCCTGAGCTTTATATAGTCAAGGCGAAAAGTACCACCAGAGGAATCAAATTCATTCGGGTGAAAGAATCTTGGTCTCCAAAAACAAAGTCCGTCTCGGTCACATCATCCCTAACAAAATCTTCCTTACTGAGAGCGTCCAGTGATAGACAAGCAAAGAGGAGCGTTCCAGCCTAGAGTTACAATCTGTTTATCCTTAATTGCAGTGTTCCGAGTCTTTTAGAAAAAATTACATTTGGTTCACGACTCTCATTCCTGTGCGCAACATTAGTTACTAGTGTCCTACCGCCTTCATACAAGCTGGATATTCCTCACAACGCAGATTTCTACCACCTCCTTGGCATAACATACGATGCCCCACTCAGTTCAATAAAAGCAGCTTACCACAAAGCCCTCCTTGCCTCGCATCCAGACAAGCGATCATCTTCATCTACCCCACCCGTACATGTCGACATCGCACTCCTCAAAGAAGCATATACCACTTTATCAAACCTGTCGTCACGCATAGCCTATGATAACATCGTCAGAGACACTCAAGCCAAGGCTCCCACCGGACCGCGTCCTGCACAGGTCATATCTTTGGAAGATTTTGAGGAGGTAGAGGATGGTGTGTGGAAGCATACTTGTAGATGTGGTGGGGCATACAACATCGTTGAAGAAGATATGGACGCAGGAAGACACCTGGTCGGTTGTGAAAGCTGTTCCGAGGTTGTGTGGGTGGGATATGAACTCATTAATGATGAGAATGGCAAAGGAAACTAAGATATGACACGAGTTTGAATGGTATGATATCTGCATCTCATCTTTTAATAACTGCTACTTATGTCTCAGTAGTCCGCCAATACCGCAAGTTGCTCAGTCAACCTCCATGGCTTCTTCACGATCTTTCAGCCACTTCTTGATCAAGACTTTCTTGAACTCGCGGCCGATCGCTATTGCGACTGGCCATGCCACAGCATTCCCAATCTGCCTGTGCATCTATATTCTTCGATCAGTGTATATCGAGAGGGTCTGGTGTCTAGCGCGCACCGTCACGACATGGTCATTTTCTGCATAGAACACGAACTTGTCGGGAAAGCCTTGCGAGCGTGCAAGTTCGCGCACCGTGAAAATGCGTTTGCACTGCACGATTTTCAGTCACTGGTTAGTCGCATAGCAGTGAAATCCATGACGTACATAAGGGTTAAGAACGCGGCTTTGCTTTGCGGTTGGGTCAATGTTGGTGACAGTAGTTTGAAACCAGCGGTCCTTGTCGACTCGTCCATAAAGACCTATCCCATGAGATACGGAGAACACCTTTTGAGGGATAAATACCTGGTTTGAAACCCGCGCGTGCGACGGCCGAAGATGGATTTGCAAATTGCCACTCCCAGAGGTCAGGTCGAAGCCCTGACATTTATCATCAATAGCGTAAAGTCGTACAAACGAGACGTTTACTCCTGTAGTCTGCGTTCGCCTCCATTGGGATATTCACCACTCTGCCAAGGTTAAACCATCTGGTCTCTTCACGAAGACGTCACTAACTGACCTCTCGACTTTTATAGGCTCGTAGGTTCGCGTATACTGTTGTAGGTCCCTCGAAGGTTCTCGACGGCACCACTCCTGAAACGCCGTCGTCGGATCATGACTGTACGGTACATCCCTTCCAGAATATCCACACCAGGGGCGATCTTTCTTGCATTTCTTTAGGGGGATCGTCCGGGTGCGCTCTCGTTCTTCATTACGCCTGGCCTGATCTGGTCTCGGGTTCACCCTATAATCCACAACCAGTAAGTGTAGCACAGTACGAGGTAATGCGACTGTACCAATCAAATCGGGGAAGGTCACTGATGGCATCATCGATAGTGACAAACCGGTGTGGTGCATAGCCAGTCCGTGTCCGGATGGGTTTGATATAGTGCCCTATCGGAAACTTGATTTCCTGTCCATCCACAAGAGGGAAGTCGTGCGTAGGCTGTGGAAGTTCTGGAAGCGGAGAACCGAATTTCGCCGCGACCATGAAAAAGCGCACACGCGTCTGAGGAGTACCATAGTGTGCAGCCTGTAGGAGCCCGCAACGCACTTGGTAGCTGAGTAGAACAACGTTTGAGTTTGGACGTTATACATGAGTGTGAAAAGGGCTCACTTCATGTCTGTCAGAGCCCGAATCAAGAATTTTAACCCGCCCATGGGAATGCCCCCTTTAACTTTATGCAACCCGGCTTGCCGCGCCTTCAGACTGAACGATAAGAATCCACGCACGTTCTCGAAAAAGCAGTATTTCGGCTGCATGAAATCAACCCACGATAGGACGTTGAGTATGAGGTTACTCTTGCGGTCATTTGCTTTGACGAACATGTTCAGCCTTGAATGGGGCTGGCTGAGTTACAGTCAGTATAACCGGCAATGTATAACGGTATTCCATCACCGACCAGGGAAACCCAGTAATAATACAATCGATTTCTCCTAGTTTTGGAGGGGCGGGGATGTATGGGTCCTCAAAGGCGTCGTCGTTGCCCACAACATTTATCTTTTCCAATCGTTCGACCTGCAGTCCGGCATGCGCTCTCATCGCTTCCCTGAGTACTAAGTTGCTGCATTGGTTATAAACCACCGTATCAGGACAGTTAGCTCTGTAAAAACCTTGTTATAGCATCAGTAGAAAAGAAATGGAGAAAATGCGCACTTAATGGTCTTTGCAGCGCTCGGAGAAATTTCAACCGCATGTGTAAGTTTGATGCAACCAGTTTCCTGCATCCCCAATCCGAACGATCCGACTCCTGAAAACGGGTCGAGAGCACGAAGCGGTTTGTGCTTCTTTATAAATTCCTGGCTATGCTTCCATGCAGCCACATCCTCTGCAGCACAGTATCTGCACACCAGGAGATCTCGCGGCTCGAGTCTCTGTCTGTCATTCCAGGAGGTGACATTGAGACTCGGGAAGGCGTAACAAGCATAAAAATGATACGGCGATATTTCAAGCCAAGCTTTGAGCTCTGGTATAGACGCTCGCACGTAAACTTGGCACAGTCCAAGCACATTGATCATGGGTACGGTCATCACATCTTGCGTAACGAAGAGATGACGCTGAGAAACATAGATTAAAGTAAAGTCCGCGTGTGAGTTATGTGTCCTCACCTCATCCTTGAGCTCTTCCGCAGGTCGAAGACCCAACTTGTCAATCCTTCCAAAGAGCTTTACTCGAACCAACACAGATTCCTCATCATCTGACTGCGCGAAGTAAATGCGGAAAATTTGACCAATGTGACACGGGCCTTCCTGAGCCTTTATCATAACAGTGTCGTGAACATGATACTTGACGCCGTTCCATGCGATGCCATGGTGAATCTTTTGAGGGATAGACTCTTCTTCTTTCTCTGATACCATCACACACGCATGACAATGGTCGGGTGGCTCATTCTGACCGCGCTGCAGCCTTTCTTGCGGTATTTGAGTGTACGAAGCATCAGCACAATCATATATGAACCTGGGGGAAAAGATATAAGTGAAATTCTCAAGAATTGCGGAGGATGCAGGACTTGTAGAAGAAGTCATGATGCCCCACGATAGGCATCTCTTTCGAAGGATCGATGTATTGAGCTGAAACTTTTCCGACAATAAGGTCAAGTTCGAGAGTACTGCATAAATTGGTCAGGAACAATTCCTGAGGGTGTCCAAGTTGCTCCATGGCCGTCTTCGTGCTATGCTCAAACCATTCGACATGCACATTTTCATACTCCTCATTGATGGAGACAATCTTTCCAAACCTGAATGGGCAGAGTTGGTGACCAAGGTATATCAGCATGAAGAGTATTACCAAAAATAATCTGCCAGAATAGCAGTTTCGGGTATGTCTGCTGGATCCGGCAGTTCAGGAGCCGCCTTCCCTTCATCGCGCCCAGCGGCAACAACAACAGTATCTCCGATCTGTGAACAACATGAGCTAAATACGAAAGAATTAATGGTACCATACCGCATAGTCATTCCCATCTATCGTGATGTACTTGAGCCAGCGCGAACGTGGTCGAATGCGTTGTTCCTGACGGTATCGAATATCTCTCCGCATGAATACTCGCTGCACGAATGTTCGCATCCGCCACAAAAGTTTATCGTGCGGAATGATGGGGTCACGAGGCGGCTGAGGGCCGAGGACCACCAGCCGTTCCTTGAAGAACGAAGTTGCTAGCTTTGCGATTCGCGGCGTTACGTGCGTCGCATTCTGGTTCTCTGGACGAAGTACAGCAAGATCCCTGTTTCCGTTGCCACTGATCTCTATTACGGGCGGAACACGGTGTCGAGGACGTCGAGTGATAGGCTTCAAGATCGGTGGCGCGTTTTCTGTCAAGAGGCGTCGCATAACGTTCGTGGCTGATAGTCGTTGGGAATTTTCTATACCCTCGAGTGCATATCTCAACTCGGGAACCTAAAATGTGCTGTATAGCGTGCAAGTTTTAAAACAATTGGATGAGTGAATCTCACGCTGTCCCAAAGGTCTTGCTCGTTAAGCGGACTACCGAGGATGTCGATAGTTAGGAATTCTTTCAGAAAGTCGCGGTATTGCCATTCCGGTTCACGGATGGCTGACGAGACAAGCATCTGAATGATGCGATGCGATTTGAAGAACGCTATGAACTCGCGGCGGTATTTCTTCGACGGGACACCCAGAAGATACCTAGCGTGGTCAGTCTCGATGTACATCGGACTGCACTCGTTGCTATATAGTAAGAACGAGCAAATATAAAAAGGAGTTGGATATCACCCACTCCTCATCTTCAGTGTAGTCGATAGAATAGCCGAGGATGTTTGTGATGTGGATAAACTGGGGCTCGTCATCAAGATCGTCCTCCTGGTCCTCATCTTCACCACCCTCAGACATGGAAGCTACCATACCTGCCCCCCCAAGCACACGGGCGTCGTTCTCATGGTCCTCATCGAGATACGAGAGAGAGGTCATAACTAGGTCGCGTGTTGGATCGAAAAACGCGAAATGGCCTAGGATCCGTGTGGGTTTATGCCCTTCATTTCGCGCATCTGGATCCTCGCCAATAACAGTAAAATCCTCAGTCTCCAGTATCTCGTCAGGTTTTGGCTGGTAATATCTCGCTATGTAGGATGGCAATTACACATATCGTGAGTCTTATCAGCATTCCACGGAAAACTTAAGATGCCAACACACGTGCTCGAGGACGTTCGTCTGTCTTTCGACGTTTTTGACGCTGCGAGGGAGAGGATGGCTACTGAGTATCGACACTCTCGCGATCACGCTGCATTAGGCACGCTCACTTCTTGATCGTGGTCCGTGCCATCGCGCAGACGCCGACGATTGTTTGGCCCATCTAAGCCACTGGCTGATTCGTCTTGCGTGTCTTCAGCAGTTTCCTCTGGAAAAGAAACTTCAAACGCGGTCGGTCTACGACGAGGTGGCATCCTGATCCTGCTTTGAGTCGCGCGCGCATGCACACAGTCTAGGGGATGGTCACTGAAGCGGTCCAAAACGGGAATACGGCCCGAAACGATCAAAAACTCTTGGGAATTCCCCAAGTCCATATATGCTTTATTTGGGAAATCCCAGCTCATATTGGGAATTCCCACAGTACAAATAATCTTCATTTGGGAAATCCCAGCTCATATCAGCAAGCAAATCAATTCTAATTGTTGTCTAGAATACAACGACTGGATCGTGGAGTGCAAAAAACGTTGAGTTGTTCTACTTACAAAGCGTGTATTCCAGGAGATCTGTACGTACAAAAGATTCTTGCTTCCTATTAAAATTGAAAGATAGTAAAAGGGGTTGGGTTCTGAAAGCGATGGTAGAAGTGAATGAGTTCACAAAGAGTATCCGGCAAAGCAAAGGCGCTCAATGAAAATGCACTCCTGTTACGTAGTTATAAAAGAAGAAAAAGGACTTGCGGATAAGAAGGATCATGCCAAATCAGATATCCAAACCAGATAAGGACATGAACATGAGATGGATTAAGTGAAGATTCACTTTGCTGATGTAGTTCCTGCTGGTGCGTCTGGCCCTGCTAGCGCACCCTCGGGTATACCGCCCGCCGATGTGGCCGCGTCTCCCACCTGATGGAAATCTGAAACGTATCAAAAAGATTATGAACATCGTGCCAAAGTGATAAGTAATGAGGAAAGCCTAACCTAGAATCTCGCTGTACATCATGACCTTCCACGTGTCAACTGGAAGATCAGCATCGTTGAAGCTCCAATCGAATTTCTCAGAAGCCACAGGCTCGTCGGTCGGATCATGATATGGTGCCACATATTCGTGTGCAAGTGACTCCGTAGCATCTATGCGTTTGCGAGGGTCGAAGACGAGCATTTTTTCCAGAAGGTCCAAAGCTGCCGTAAGACTCATCAGTACAAGTGACGCCATCGAAACCCCGGGAGTATGATGCCTTACCATCCGCATCGGCTGTCCGGAGCTTTTGGCTAAAAGGCACACGCTCGCGCTTTGGCAGACTTTGGACAAACCGGAGGGTCTACAGCGATCGATAGACGTGAGAATGGGGATACATCGCTGATATCTCAAAGATGCTACCCACGTTTTCGCTTGCAATAGTTTCTATGACATCATCTGGAGGGGTTCCCAATAGCTCAGTGATTATGGAAAACTGGTTGACATCTATAAATGGTGGCACAGCGTCAGAAGGCGAGGGTGGTGCTCGGGCACGGTATCAGCGCTTACGATCTTTTCCGGGGAACAGAGGCTTGCCTTCGAGCATCTCTGCGAATATGCAACCTGTGCTCCAAATATCGACTGCAACATCGTACTTTTGCCAGGTCAACATAATTTCAGGCGCACGGTAATATCGCGTCGAAACATAGCCTGTCATTTGGGGGTCCTGGATCCGCGCTAGTCCAAAATCGCAGATCTTTTGAGAAGCAGATGACATCATCTTATAACATGCTCATGAAAACGACGAACCTTCAGGTCACAGTTCTCATTGACAAGGATGTTACTAGGTTTCTGCAAATCTTTGCATCAGAAAATGACCACAGACAGAGGAAAGACAAGAGACTCACGAGATCGCGGTGCACGACTCCTGCGGAGTGGACATATTTTAGACCACGCTGGATGGAATAAGACGGAGGAACGGGTTACAACGTCATGACTCACCAGAATTTGATATAAGAAGTACTGGACAAACTGCTTCTCCAGGGGGCGAGACGTCAGTAATCTATGGAGGTCCGTGCCAAGTAATTCGGTGACGAAGTATCTGTAATGAAAAGGTTCAGCCGTAATTATCTTGGGTGAGAGTAGGGGCTCACAAGTCCTCCAACGGAGAAATGAAGACATCGCTAAGGCTAATAATCTATACGGATGGCAAATGAGTGAGCAATAACAAATAGGGCAGGGTACATCCGTGACGTACGTTCTCGTGTTGTATGTGCTTGAGAAGCTTGAGCTCACGATAGGTTCGCTTGCTCAAAACTGGGGTACTGAATGGCTTCATAATCTTCTTGATAGCAACGGAAGAGCCAGTTAGTTGATCCTTTGAAGAGCTTGGGATTCATGAGCGCCGTATGGGTGGTCTCAGAATTGTAGCATACCAGACAAGGCCAAATGCCCCTACAAACATGTTAGTTGATCTTGACATCGGGTAGATCGAGCAGACTTACCCATTCCAACGGGCTGGAGATCGACATAACGGGTAGTGACCTATAAAATCAGGATATCATGAACAAATCATGTTCAAGAACAAACGGAGACAACAGACCTCGAATGAGGTGCCGAATATACTGAGCTTGACGAAAGACATGAGGGAGTAGGGGTTAAGGAAGACCGTCAGCTGATATTCGAACGGATAAAAAGGAGAGGGTTTCGGTAGTTAGTAGGGAAACCGGCACCGCGAGTCAGTAAGACGATGGCGAAGGAGGGAAAGATGTAAGTTGGTGAATTGACCAAGAAGACGATAGCAGATCTAAGATTAAACCCTATCCCTACTGCCAGGGGTCCCATCACTCATTCCTGAGGCTCTGCTCAACGTCGTGCTAGGCACTCGATCGACCTCCTCGTCTTCCAATCTTAGCGAACTATGCAGGGGATCGAAACTTTTGGAACGGATTTGTAATGATGGGAACCAAATAAAAATAAGAAATAAAAAACAGACCGGGCGTCAGTGACTGGGGGCTTATAACAAGGCAGAAGCCATGAGCAAAACCAAAGTTAACCATTACGTCGACGTCGTGACCACGAGGTGCAAATGTAAATTTCTGCCTTTCGAAGTTCGGTTAGTTGGAACTTGGTTGCCAGAAATAAGTTTCACAACCGACGCGTTCGCGTAGATACGGCGTCCGTCTGGCTTGTAGGTGTTTTGGTTCTCAGGCTCGTTGGACCTCTTACACCGCCCACCATGTCCTTCATTCGTACAGCAACCCTCGCCCGTTCTGTGGTGAGCACTCTGAAAGTTTGTTAGCCTCAATTTTAAATCTGCGTAGGCAACGAACAGCTGTAGACGCTATTCGACCGAAGCTGCTCCAAAGAAATCCTCTAACCTTGGACTTTACCTAGGCGGCGCTGGCCTCGTCGGCCTCGGTACCTATGTCTACCTTGGCTTTGGAAAGGAGGAGGCAAAGACCGCCAAGAAGGACCTGAAGAGCCCACTTGATCCATCAAAACATATCGACCTCAAACTGAAGAGGGTAGAGCCTTACAATCACAATACCTCAAAGTGAGTTGATAGCTTGCTGCGCACCGTTTTGCAAACCTGGGACTTACTTTTGTCCCTCAGGTTTGTGCTTGAGCTCGGCAAGGGCGAGGCTTCGCTTCTTCCAATTACTTCTTGTGTTTACATCGAGACTCCGGACTTCAAGGATGACAAGGGCGAACCTATGCACCGCCCGTATACCCCCATTTCACCGTCTGACATGGAAGGAGAGTTCGTTTTTATCATCAAAAAATATGAGACCGGCAATGTCTCCAAGCATATCCACTCTCTTAAGACTGGGGACACTTTGAAAATCAAAGGTCCTCTAGCAAAATGGCCTTGGAAGAGTAATTATACTTTTTCATAGCATCGCAATTGGCATTCTGACCTTTTTTTTTTAGTGAACGAGTTCGAGGAGGTCGGCCTCATTGGTGGAGGAAGTGGAATGTAAGGATGTCTGCCTTATGACTTACGTCACTTTATGCTCAAGTGCGTGATGACAGTGCTCCACTCTACCAGGTCCTGCAACATGCACTCGCGGACAAAACGAACAAGACAAAGTTCAAGCTTATGTACGCAAATGTCACTGAGAAAGATATCCTACTTCGTGAGGAGTTCGACGCCATGAAGAAGAAATACCCCGATACCTTTGACGTTGTATATGTCCTTGACAAGGGCGATGCTAACTGGAAGGGTGCCACTGGATACATTGGCGCTGACCTCATTAAGGAGCACATTCCTCCAGCATCATTGGGCGAGAAAGTGAAGGTCTTCATCTGCGGTATGAACACCACACTACATTTGGAATGCATCAGAAATTAAATGTTCCGTAGGTCCGCCTGGACAGGTTGCCTCGATTGCAGGCAAGAAGGCTGGAATGAAGCAGGGTGAACTAAACGGCATCCTTAAGGAATTGGGTTACACAGCGGACCAGGTGAATGACAACAGTAAGAAATTAGCTATCAAATCGCTGACGGGATCCTTTTTCCAGGTCTACAAGTTCTGAACAGCAGTAGATGATTAGATATTGGTAGATTACATAAGCCCTAACTCAAGTCCCATTACGCGTACTTGCTTACCCTTGACTGGATCACTTTGATTTCATCTCCCGTCTCGAAGACTAAGATCGCAGCAACTGGTCACCTGAATTCTCTGTATGATTCAGATCTAAGCCACCAGTTCCAGTCTTGATTAGCCTGCTCAACGAAAAACCCATCTCACATTCGTACCATTGGTGCTGCGCGCCCACTGGATCATAGTATTCGCGCACTTAGCAGCATGGACAACCACAACGACAACAACACCCTAAAGTCCGTGCGCCGCCAACCAACTCCAACTCCTCCAGACGCAGGCGTTTCCAAAGCTCCAGGAACTGTTCCGCCAGATAGTTTCTACGCGTCTGCTTCGAGCACGGGGTCTAAGCCACCGCCATTGCCTCTGCGTCCGAAGAATAATCCAGGCTCTGCGCACACAAAGGTCAGCATCGACCCCCCGCCCACGTATGACACCGTATTTCGCGAGCCCCAGCTTGTCTCAGAGGACACTATCGGCGACGATCAGGTTCCTGCGCTCATCCCAGCTGAGGAAAACCACAGCTGGGCGGAAGTGCAACCAAAGTGGGCAGATGATGATGACTGGAACAAGAATGATGCGTGGGCGGAACCAATGCCCTGGGATAACACATGGGCCGGTGGCACGGCGCAGAATGTCGTGGATATTAACGGGAGGGATCAGGAGGAGGAGACCAACTGGTGGGATGCAGAGATGCGAGATGCGAAAGGCCGTCCAGGGCCAGGCATGTTGCCGCCCCTCGTTGCTGAAATGTTACATAACCCTGAACATTCATTGTTCTCGGTGAGTGTCACCACACCAGACATAAGGCCACAGACAGCTGGCGATGCACCACCATCTTTCATTCCTCCGAGCCATGACGAAGTCCTTCGCGCAGTTCCTCACGCAAATACATACTACTGCAGACGTCACCATGGCTGGGTGTTCCTCCTGTGGAAGTCATCCACTATCCTTCCCCCCTTCGCAAAATCATTCGACCCCACAGAACATTCACCTCTCCCTGATCAAGATCGTCGTAAACGCGCCACCTCTTGTGTCGATGAACCCTTGAACAAGTCCAAGAAAACCCATCACTTCCATCTGTACCCAAAGGCTGTCGACTCTAGCCAGCTCAATCCGGCATTCTACCGTGCCCCCTGGGAAGTCACAGCGCAAAGGAAACAAAAGCGCAGGAAAATTACTTCTCTTAATCTTAACGACGACCTTGCGAGCAAGGTCTTAGATGAAAAGATGAACGAGGACCCGCCTGAGGAATACGTAGAGGGCGAACTCCTCAATCTTTACGTTTGCTGCCAGTGCTCCGTTTATTGCCTTGCCTCCGAAGTTATTCCCGGGGTTATTCCCCTTAAATACGTGGAGGATTTCACGAGGTATAAATCTGATCACCCTGCAGCTGGGAAGCAGCCCGCAGAGTCCGTTGTCAGTGGGTTGGAGACGCTGAATACGTATGTCTATCAATTCCCTCTGTGATGGTGTCTCATCGCTTTCACAGAATTATCGAAAACAAGTTATGGAAGGGCGAGAATCGCCAGCTTCCCATTTCCAGGAAGACGTTCCAGAACAAGATCGGCTGGTCCCCGACTAGGTGAGAAACACTCGTTCTCTCTCAGTGTTCGTTGCAGCTTACGAATTGCTCATTTGCAGTCGCATCATCTTCGATCAGCTTGGGTTCAAGGTTAAGACCGTGGAGGAACCCACTCCGGATGAATTTCTGATACCCCCAAATACCGAACTGGGCACTCTGGAAGGCCAGGAGGCACGCATGAAGCTTTTGCGCGTATGGGTCGAGATCAGTGCATATCTCGCGGATTACCAACGTCGCTTTGGTAAGAGATAGTGTCGGTTCTTCGCACCACTTTCTGATGAAGCGCAGCGACCACGCTCAAGAACTACACGCCTCATCCTTTGTATGTCAAAATCGACAGTGCTCGAGAGATGTACCAGCAGGCGATCGGTGCGCACCCAGATCAGAGTAAGTACATGGTCGTTGTACCGTGAGATAGGCCTGAGTTATTTGTGCAGTCCCAAGATCATCTTCGTCATATCCACTAGGCCCACTGTCTGAGTATACACCTCTGCGGCAGACATGGAAGGTTCTAGGAATAACCCCCACAACATGTTCTCCGGGTAAGCAGTCATTTGATTTGTGTTTGTAGTTCTGCATGATCTCTTGAACGGCGCGTAGATATCCTCATCTTTGCTTACATGGCACAATGCCGGTGCGATCCTGCTAACACCATTGCGTACTTCTCCCACTTTTACGCCATCGTCGTGGCTATTCAGTCCCTTGGGGGCATTCCACCTCAAGAGCTGCAGACCGTCGTTTTGGAGGAACGCACTCGTGGACGCTTCACAGAGGAGGACATGCACAATGCAGCCGCAGTCCTCGGATTCGGCAAGGACGGCGCGCTTCGTTTGGACCTTGAAGATGACATCGAAGACAACTTCCTTGCAGAAGCATGGCGAACAGCCATCAAAAGCGCGTGGCGCGATCCTAGAGACTCTACAACACTCCAACGTGATGCGAACGAAGCGTTCAGGATAATCGCACAGTCCAGGGGCAGCAAGGCCCTTATGAAGCTGTGGTCAGATTCGTCGAAGAACCAAATGGATCCTGTGCGTGCATACTCAGTATTGGAGGTTTCTGCGGATGTGGATGACGAGCTTGTATTGACGGTGTTTATGTTACGGGTATGCATATGTCCCTAGCTTCATTTGCGCTTCTGACGGACGTCAACAGGTTGAAGAGCAGCCACATCAATCTGACAAGTGGCGTGAAGCTCTGAGAACCATTGCAGAAGTAAGGGACAGTAGTCGACTGCGACATTTCCTGGAAGAAGGAAAAGATCGTAAGCACCTACCCAGACTCGCTCTAGAGAGGTTATTGAAACCTTGGTGCATTAGCTGGAGATATCGTAGCTCCAACTCGTGCCGATCTTCCAAGAGGCCTCAATCAACTTGGGAACACTTGCTATTTGAATTCACTGCTGCAGTATTTCTACACGATCAAGGAGCTTCGAGAAGCTGTCGCTAGCATGGCTAACATTGACGTGAAGGCACTCGAGGACGAGAAATACTCAGAGGATGACCTCAAACGGCATCGTGTTGGTGGACGCTTGATTACGCGACGTGAGATTCTGCGGTCGAAAAAATGTACGTCTCTCGACCATCTTCCATGTGAAAAGCTAAAGTCATTGTAAATGGTAGTCGTTAGTCAGTTGGCGGATCTATTTTGGCAGCTCCAATTTTGTGAGAATCAGGCTGTGACGCCAACTATCGACCTTGCGAAGCTAGCACTGGTGACTTCAAGAGACGAGGAAGAGGAGGAAGCTGATAGAGGCTGTACTGATTCCTCGAACGACACAGATGCGACGCTTGTTGAGGATGGACCTGTACGATCATCACATGACTCGAATAGCTCGGTCCTTGGGAAGCGTCCACGTGACCAGCAACGTATGGACATGGACATCGATGCACCCACATCCCCGATTACAGAGGATAAGAATGGGTATGTCGTTGTGTCAAAGCCACCTCCATCTCGTGGATCCAAGTCTCCTCGTCTGAATGATGAAAGCTCGTCAAGCACGACACCGCTGCCATCCCAAGTTCCGGATGCAGAAGTGCAGATCCAAGAGAATTCACAAGTCGAGGAATATAAGAAGCCCCCGCCCTTACCCACACGCAAGCCTACCCAGTCAGACTCAGTTATGATGTTCGGTAAGGGACAACTTACTGGGAGCGAGGACCGTGACTGAATGGTTATTCAGGGAAGCAGCATGATGTCTCCGAGTGCATGGACAATTGCATGTTCCAGATTGAGATCGCTCTTTTGAAGTTCGACGCGTTGAGTGACTCGGGAAATGAGAATAGCGTTGTGAAGAGGCAGGTTACTTTGAATTTCATCGCGCGTATTCATGAACTGTGGTTACTAGGCTCTTCTACGGCAAATTGCGGCAAAGACTTACACGAATCGCCGACCGGCGGCGCCCTGCACCGTTGACACACGAAAAGGAGGACCTCTTCTCGCATCTTCCTGTGAATGTGGCCGACAGCGGATTTGATATTTATGATGGCTTAAGCGGATACTTTGACGACATCGTCGATTACGAAGGCGAGAAAGCAAGAATGGAGGTGACGCTGGTCGATCTACCGCCATTGTTGCAGATTCAGCTTCAGGTAAGGACCTACTCTTGGAGCTCTGTGACATGACTGAAGCTGTCATTAGCGAGTGCAATTCAACAGAGAGACCCTCCAACCATACAAATCGCAATCTTATGTCAAGTTTGGCGAGACGATATATATGGACCGGTTTCTTGATACTGCTGACCCAGAGAAAAGGGTTAGGTCGAAGGAGATACAAGCAAATTTAAACACGCAACGGGAACGTCTGCGATTGCTAACACAGAATAAGGTGAGAACTCTGTATAGTTCCTGTTATTTACCCTGAAAGAGCACTTCAGCACGCACCTTTCTCTGCCTCGCTCAAGAATACTTTCGAATTTCTGTCCAAGCAAGAAACGCTTGTTCTCCCAGAGGTTGAAAGCGAACTTGTCGCGAATCTCAACGCCGAACCGGAGATCGTTGAGGCTGAGATTGCCGAACTCAGAGACACGATATCAAAGCTGAAGGAGGAGCTGGAGAATGTTTGGAAAGATGATACCTCAGTTGCATATGAACTGACTTCGGTCTTCATACATCGTGGCTCATCACCATCGTTTGGACACTATTTCTTCTATTCTCGACATTTACCGGAACAACCCGATAATTGGTTTAAGTACAATGACCATCAGGTGACAGAGGTGTCGAAAAATGAAGTCTTGGCTGATACTACAGGGTCTACCGCGAATCCGTACTTGGTGAGTACGCTCAGATGCTATTCCTGATACGATTGACCAACGCGCTGCTTAGCTTGTTTTTGCAAAGAAGGACCGGGACATTGTTCACACTGTAAACCGTTTCGACCCGATGAGTTTAGATATTGATCCATGCTGATATCCTATGATTCCTCTCATGCACTACACGGCCATTTTCCATACGATCCATACAATTTTGTATCAACCTTGAAATTGGACTTCGTTCAAGTTTCTTATGAGCAATGATGAACAATGATTCGATGTCGAACTTGAATTTCTACAGCCAGAATACTGACAGCCCGAATAGTGGCATCATATTCTGCATTAATGGCTCCTGGATTCTGTGAGGTCAAGGGTTGCACTATGGGAGGTAGAAATAATACATTCACTTCATTGACTTCTCCACCGAACCCATTGAATTCAATGCACTTATCGCTGGATCAACTGATAAGAGTGTCCATTGACTTGTGCACTAGCATAAAAATGAACGATGTTGTCAATGAACCAATGACTTCAGCCATAATAGCACTGGACTAAGAAATCAGTGCATTTAAAAATTCAGTGAGACAAGCCAGGAAATTCAAACGAGTAGAACAATAACTATTGCTTCAGGCCGTGAAATTCGAGATTGGTGAGTCATATTATATAAATGTTTGAATTGTAGGCAGAGTCCATATCAAGATGTAGACGCACTGTAGAACAAGTTCCACAAAAGTATGTAGGGTGGCTTGCAGCGCAATGTGGTCTGCGATGAAGATGTAGTACATGGTGACGAGGGCTATGATGAAGATTGTATCGACCGTGAGATCTGGTCAGATATGAAGGCAGGCGTTAACCTCAACGTTTGCGACCGTCGCATTGAACGAGCTTTGTTGGTTGTACACTCTACGCCCTCGGTACTGTCGCCATCATGGTGAAACGGTGAGTTCGATGATGTTGATAAAAGGTGAAACTACTCACAGTGTATATAGGTTGATGACCTACTTGATCCACCAATTTGTGGCGTTCAGGCTGGCGTCTACACAGGAACCCGAACGTTTACGATATTGTCCCTCAGAATATCGGACGTCATTGATAATGCATTTCGAACCGACTGAGAGGCATATAAGCCACTTCCCCCCCGGTTCAAATGCCAATCGCCGTACTCCCAATCATCGACGGGTTAATATTTCAAGCTCGAATTGATGTGAGCTTAATACTCTTGAGAACTTCGACTCTGAAGGTAAAGAATGTCCCGAAACGTGCCATTCCCGTAACTGCATTTCGCTCTATACAGTGGCGCATACGTCTCTACCGTATGAACCAACGTCGTCGATGGACCTAATTTCCTCCCGCCTTCGGGATAATGGCTGCCATGTGTGTCACATACACTGTGATGTCAGAGGACGTGAACGACTGCGGCAAGGAGTACAATATGTCATCAAGATCGGACGAGACTGTAATGAATCAAAGGGTATTACCACTCACTGCAGATATTACCTCCCTAAAGTAGGCCCACAGATATTGCTCTCTGTTGGTGTCGCTTTGAGCTCTGCTTTTGTCCTCTCATTCTCCAGGATTATCTCCTCATCACGCGCCTCGAGGGATGTCAAGAGATTGTCCAAGGTGCCCAGTAGCTCGTCCAATCTCTCTTCAACCCCCCTGGCTACACCGTCAGCACTCTCCAAACGTGCCAAGATTTCCACTATATCATCTGTTCCACTACTGTCGTTTAACGAGCCGTTTGATAGTAGAGTGTTCAAATGAGTAATATCTGCTTCAAGGTTTTCGTCTAGTCTGTGTGAAGGATCGTTGTGTCCACCGTCATCAGCGGTGTTGTTGGACATGATAATGACGGATCGAAGTCATGGAAGGCTTCTTCAAGTAATTAAAGGAACGGTCCGGCATCTCGGCAACCAACTCTTATACCGACCTCGATGGGCTCGCAAGCACAGAGTGTTCAGTTGCTGATTAAATCTTTCCCTCAGCGGCCGTTCGATCAGAAAGTCTTGCATGAACTAGTGGGAAAAGAGGTCCGGAAGTTCCAAGGCAAATCCTCTCCAGAGAATCTCAAAAGTCAATGGGAGTTTCTCCTCAAGAATGAGGTGTTCATCCTAGCGGTACGTCCTCTTGCCCTTCGCTCGAACCATTTTTGAACAATGCTTTCTGCAGGCAACTGAGGGTAGTGCATTGAAATGCAACAGCACCTCATACTATGATGGTCTTCGCGACAGACTCGACTTGGTGCTGACATTCACCGAACACGGTTCGTTGCTCTCTTACCATACTCTGTGGACAAAGTGCTCACTTCATTTCACATAACAGATGCATGCGAGCCGACGTTTCCTTTTACTGTGCTTCAGGACCTTCTCGAAACACAGACCATTACATCTTGCTCGCAAATATTCTCTTGGATCGAGTCAAGCGCTGCTCGACTCACGAGGGACATGGTTCCGCAGAAAGGCAAGGCCCTCATACTGCTACGCACACTCAACGATCTTCTGCGCCGGCTTTCCAAAATGGGCTCAACAACGATATTTTGCGGTCGTATATTAACCTTTCTGAGTGGTGTTTTCCCGCTAGGAGAACGAAGTGGCGTTAATTTGCGAGGAGAGTACGGGCCTATATGGGAAGGAGTCAAGGAAATTGAGAAAAGGGATGAGGATGTCACGATGGAGGTTGCTAAAGGCGCAGAGAACGGTGACAAAATGGAGGTAGACGAAGGAAAGAAGGATTCTGCAGACACCAAAGACAAGGACGGTAGGTCAGAGTTCCTTGGTTATATGTTGCAGCTCATGTTATTCTCAGGTTTCTACACCACATTCTGGTCCCTCCAACTACCCTTCTCCCGACCTCCATTGTTTGCCTCCCCAAATACATTCGCAGAATTCAAGGATGCTGTGGACAAGGTTCTACCCGTCATCAAGGAGGCAACTACGAAGGAGCGCGCCATGATGGGCAATAGAGGTGCAAGTGGTGCAAGCAGTAGCTTAAAACGAAAACGAGAGCCAGAGTTGGGTGAAGCAAGCAACAATAGCGAATATTTCTTCGCAAAGTTCTTGACAAGTCCAGAACTTCTTAACCTCGAGGTATACACGCGCCTTTTTTGAACATCCAAATCACTGAAGTTTCGTAGATTGCAGATACCCATTTTCGCCGACAAGTCCTGTTCCAACTCCTTATCCTCCTTCACCATCTTTTGTCATTCACACGCGCCGCAAAGGCTACGTGGTGTACACCCAGGAACAGATCCCTCCAGATGGACTTTACACTTGAGCCAGCGGATGCTCAATGGGTCAATGACACGATCTCAAAGGCTTCTGCAGAGCTGCGTTCCACTGCCCCACACGGCCCTACGTTTGCTGACACTGTGAATGTCATCCTTGACCGGGAAAAGAACTGGGTGAAGTGGAAGAATGACCTTTGCGCACCTTTTGATAGGGAGCCATGGTCAGCTGAGGTTGATGGTAGAAAAGTAGGGATGGAGGAGGCAACGAAGGAAGCTCGAGCGAAAGGAAGGGAGGATCCTGAGCCATGGCGGTGGAATCTTGGGTCTGAGTCGCTGACCGAGATATGGGAGATGGGGTACAGGGATTTATCCGACCTGCAGAATCCTTTCCAGTTGAGATTTCCTCATTTCTATATGATACACTTGTGTTGACAGTCTACCCAGACCAGGTGACGTTAAGGATTTCGTGAAGAAGGTCAAGCAAGAAGACGCTCGTATTGAAATGCGCAGAAAGCAGCTCATGAAGAATGCTGAACGCTTAGCCCAAGCGCGAGCCAAGGCAGCAGCTGCCATTACTTCCCAAGAGTCTACTGCTGCAACACAAGAGCCACCAGCTTCTGCACCGACCCTGCCACCTGCAGCTGAAACGAAGGTGGAACCGTCTTCGCTCCCTAATTTGTTAGCAGTACCGGTTATTCCCAGCTCACCTTTGCATCCATCCCTTCCACCAAAGCCTGGTTCAACTCCTATAAAACCATTGGCAGAAGCAGGTGCACCAAGTTCTGCTACTGTCACTCCCGCCCCACCATCTTCCACGATAGCAGCACCTACGCCAATTCCGGTTCCAGCTGCGGCTTCTGCCTCAGAATCGACCCCTGCTGCTGTTCCATCACCCGCTCCTCCTCTCATTGACGATCAGATAGTTCGATTTGAAGAGGTGCAAAACACAATGATTCTTTCTACAATGTCGCTGATATTTTTGAGCAGAACAAACAACGCTGGTCATGGCTTGCATTGCGGACAGCGCGAGATCAATATCTGCAACATTTTGGCAAGATCGGTGCTGGAGATGTTGTCTTGCTTGCCAATGAGATTGAAGCGGAAAAGGAACGGGAGAAGAATCAAAAGGCACAAAAAGCCGAAGAGACGGCACTCGCTCTGTCCACGCAAGGAAATGAGGACCGCAAAGCCGGAAAGGCAGGAGATATCTCGGGGACCGCAGGGGCTTTACTAGATGTGGAAGATGTAAAGATGGAAGATCGATAATGCACGGGAAGACAATCCGGACTTGGCTCGAAGTACAAACTGGGATGATGGTATATATACTAGTCAATTACTGAACCTGTTAGTTTTTTTATGTCGTCCTTAACCATGATGCAGCGCATCCCTGAGAACGTTTACTGCTTAGCACTGCCGGACCACCGCCAAATATTTATTTATGTAGGATTCCGTAAGCTCAGTTTTCAGTTGATCAACTTCTACGATGTCCACATCCACCGGTTTGCGAGTGCGTACTCATCGTGCCGTGCCTCGTCTTTCAGAAACTCATTTTTATCCTTACAGCGCGTCCTAGTGACTGGTGGAGCTGGCTACATCGGTAATTATTCTGGACGAACCACCGTCCTCGTGTTTTGACCCAAGTTTATCCAGGCTCGCATGTCGTCTATGCTCTCCAGCAGACCAGAAGATACAAAGTCGTCTCTGTCGATAACCATCACAATTCATTCCCAGCCTCACTCACTCGCGTTGCTCAACTTGCTCGAGATGCACTGCCCGAAAACCCATCGGAGGCAGACTTAGAAAGCGCAGAAATCGATGCATTCCAGTGCGATTTGACTTGCCCGGAGAGTATCAAGGATGTTTTTGAACGCTATGGCAAGGGTGGAATTTGGGGTGTTGTCCACATCGCTGTCAGTATCATTTTCGTGCATGTTGGACTGTTCCGAATAACCTTTTTCCAGGCTTACAAAGCGGTCGGCGAGTCTGTTGAGATCCCCTTGACATACTACGCCAATAATGTTGCTGCTACGGCGTCGCTGCTGCAAATTATGTCTGACTTTGACTGCACTTGCATTGTCTATTCATCCTCAGCTACCGTCTACGGAACACCCCCTGTGATTCCAATTCCCGAAACGACGCGTCTTAAAGCAGACAGCCCTTACGGCAAGACCAAGATCATGGCTGAGATGATTATCGATGATTTGTGCCATGGTAAGCGCTCTTCGTTGTACCTAGGACCTTACTAAGAAAACCTTCAGCTGAACCGAACCGATGGCGTGCTATCTCACTTCGCTATTTCAAGTGAGCATCTCCTTCCCCCTCTATGTTTTTACCGACGCTGACATGCATACAGTCCCGCCGGCGCGCATCCCTCGGGGCTGATTGGTGAGGACCCTCGTGGTCGCCCAGGGAACTTGTTACCTCTGCTAGCACATATGGCCATTGGCCGCGTGGATGATACTACTCTGAAAGTATTCGGAAACGACTACCCCACTCCGTGAGTTTCTTTGACGCTTTAGATTGATGTTCGAGGTCGATGTTGGATTCTAGAGATGGTACCTGTGTCCGAGACTACCTCCACGTACTTGATTTGGCCTCCGGTCACTTGCTTGCTCTTGACGCCCTTGCGCCTGAATCCAATATCTTCGATAACTGCCCAGATGATGCACGCTACAAGGCATACAACCTCGGAAAAGGAAAGGGTATGAGTGTCCTCCAGATTGTTGAGGCAATGCGCAAGGCCACAGGATTTGATTTCAAGTATGAGGTTATTGGAAGACGGTCCGTTCGCTATTTGCGTCAGCCAGTATAATTTGTTTACTTTTTCTCAACCTAGCCGCGGCGACGTTCCCGATCTTACTGCCGATCCCGCACTAGCTGAAAGGGAGCTTGGCTTCAAGGCGCCCCAGACCCTCGAAGTTATGTGCCGAGATTTATGGAACTGGCAAACGAAAAACCCTCAAGGATATACCCAACAATAATTTAGTAATGGTCTATCTACAGACTTCTAATAGCGGACATATAGATGTGTGAGCTTACTATTAAGATACCTGCCTCTTTAGCTTCCTTGGCAATGATGATGAACGTAACCTGTCCCATCAGCAGAGATTACCATCCCATGCCGTTGCACGGGATATTGAAGTGTTGAATATCATTCAAGGCACCCAATCCGGTTCGTTCTTTCACCATCATTTCCCTGCGTTTCAGCGCTTCATCTATATCAATGACTCCTGCTACTTCATCGAGCACTTTGTCGACGAGTTCCACAGGAAAGATTCCACGAGTCCTCGTCTCGAGACTTAGTCTCGTCCATGACTTCTGTTGGGGAGGGACTCTCTGCGTAGACGCCAGCGGAGCGTTGCTAGGATCAACTAAGTACAGCCCGATGATGCGTTGGTGGCCCTCTTTCAATGGGTCAGTCAATGAAAATGGTGTGAGGTGGTATTGATAAATATTCGGAAACGCGATGCCCATTCCTTGGCGAAATGGAACAGCGCCAATATATTGGTGACAGGGATTTCCTGTCTGCAAACCCCATATCTTGATCGTCATGTCCTGATGGCCTCTGCTGGGAAATGCAGGCGGTGTTTTAACTGCCATCCGGAATTCGATCGAGCTACCTGTGATATTGTCCTGGAGGTGATTCAGTATTTTTAACAACTAGTCAGGAAATGCCATACGCATGACGAGTTATAAAGGACACAAGCGACGACGCCTTCA
This sequence comes from Rhizopogon roseolus, assembly GCA_930272055.1. Lineage (NCBI taxonomy): Eukaryota > Fungi > Basidiomycota > Agaricomycetes > Boletales > Rhizopogonaceae > Rhizopogon > Rhizopogon roseolus. Next base: position 24,413 of record CAKNEV010000135.1, read on the forward strand.
TTTTTCATGCCCTCTACACGCCACTGAGAACCCTGAAAGGGAGGGCCACCCGGTTTCTACACGAATTTGATTTTAGAGAATGGTGCATAGCCTCACGAGATGAAAACCGTACGATGCAAATCTCGTACACATGAATTATGACCTGAAGTGTCATCCCCCTAAGTTGCACGATATTTGAACGCTCTTCCAGGCCACCCGGGTAACCAGTGGTCGGGACATCAGGCTCTATTGACCGGCGCATTAACCATTGCCGCTTCTTACTCTCAAACGCAGACCAATCCACGATATCGCGCGAAAAATCCGGAGGCTCTGGCTCATCCCACTCTGCCACCGATGACGGGCCGTGGATACGTATTCTGTGAGGGTTATCCGCGTGCAGATCCGTGAGGACGTGCTCGAACATGGGAACCGACTTCGAGACCAAGTCCTCGAAGTGGCGATAGAGCGCAGAGTAACGTGGGTGGAGATTATTTATGTATGAGAGCGCTTTTGCTGTGCCGTCCTGCGAGATAAGGAAATCGCAAGGTAAGCAGGCATGCTCCTGTGAGAGGAAATCCGTGTTGGTCGGGTCCACAGAGCTTAGCCTGAGTGGTTCAGGACGAAGAATTCCCTCCTTGGTTGGCTCGTAAGCTAGCGTCTCACCGTAAATGAGAGGATACAGGTATGGATCTATGATGTGGCGCGTTAGCTCGTCCCCTTCACGACGTGCCAGTATATCTGGGATTGATTCCAGAAGGCAAGACAGTCGACGATTGAGATCCGTGAGCACTGAGTCATCAAGAATTACTTCAGACTCCCAGATGCGTTCAAAGCAAGAAACCTGGCTGTTGGCACATGAGAATGGGTGGGACTAATTTTCAAATGACGACGTGCCAATTATTCTGGATGTCGCGGAGCCTTGCATAGCCCTGCAACTCCTCCAGAACATATTCGACCTATCAGGAAGCGAGTAAATATGGTGACGTCTGTTCATGGAAACTCAACCGAGTCTACCGACCTGCTGAGGAGTCAACCAGACTCTGAGGTCATGAATTGATGCGCGCACGGCGATAGGCACGGCGAGAGCTTCGGCAGCCCACTGAGCACGAGTGTCTGGACAATCAAATAAAGTCCACCAGGCGTCTCGACGCCGTAGATATCTCGAAAGCTCCGACATTGCCAAGTCTACCACCTGCGTGCGACTTAGGAGTTACCATATGGGAATGATTTAAGCTCACTTACCGTCCTGGCGGTATCACCGACTCCTCCCTGAACCTGCGCACCATTGATAAACGGGTGGCGAAAAGGCCTGAAATCATCCTTTGTCTCTCTGGACATGCGAGAGTTGTAGTAGCTAGAAGAACAAGCATATCCCACCGTAGCATAGACCAGACTTCTTAGACTCCCACTCAGACTTCCTGTTATGAAGGCCATCGGCTAACGATCCTGAATAAATCCCAAATGAGTACGTTATGTAATCGAGATTTGACCTCAATCGGGCACGTAGTTGGGTCGTCACAACGAACAACGAGCACAACCCAAGCTACGTCCTCCTCAAAACCAAGTAAATCTTGCGATGGTAAGTCAAAGCACTGAAACAAATTGATTTTATTCTTACTTTGTTCTCTGCCAAGTCGTCCAGCTGGGAAATTCGCATGTCCAACTCCAAGGGCATACCATACTACTTCAACGCTACCACTAAGCAATCAAGCTGGGATGCACCCTCAGAGTTCTCGGAGGAAGAGATCAAGTCTCTCCCCGGTGCACATTACCTGAGTCGTAGTAGCAGTGGAGGTGCTGAAACAATCACTGCCAGCCATCTGTTAGTGAAACACAAAGACAGTCGACGGCCATCGAGTTGGAAGGAGGTGTGTATGCATCTGTTTTCCAGAAGGGAACACGTTTGACGCAAAGTTATATAGCCGAACATTACGCGCACTAAGGAAGAGGCTACGGAAATTCTCCGAGGATATCAGGCTCAGTTCGGAGATTCGCGCAAAAAGTTCGAAGAGTTGGCAAGTCTCCACTCCGATTGCTCGTCGCATTCGCAGAAGGGCAACCTCGGACCATTTTCGAAGGGCCAGATGCAGAAACCGTTTGAAGATGCTGCATTTTCTCTGCAGGTTGGAGAGTTCAGCGATGTCATCAGCACGGACAGCGGTGTACACATCATTTTGAGGACAGCATAGTGCAGTTGGAGCAGGGTTGAGGAAGTATTGGTTGTAGGTCCATGGATTTGTAGAATATCGCGTTTGAAGAACCGCGAGTCTGGCTGACTCCGATTTCTGAAGGCTCAGCAGGACATTCTCGCAAGTTATAGACGCCAGCTCATATCCAGGTGGGCCCAGCACACTCTAGATCATGGTCTCCAAGAGGAAATGAATATAAGTCTTAATTTTTAAAAAAATTAAAACGCTTTGAATTCTTGACGCTGGCTGGCGTCTTGATCATCCGCGTGGTTGCAGTTGTGTAGCACCTCCTTATCGTAAAACATCCTTGGACCCTTTTCTTGCGTGCTAGTACACCAGTTCCGAGGAGGAAAGGGCTTTTTACGCCTCGAAGGCGTCTCTTACCAGTGGTTAAGGGTTACTCGTCTTAATTTATTGTGCATATAAATACGGCTGGACTCGGGGATAGTATGTCTAGTTGAACGACTCCCACATCAATATTTTCACATTTTCACACGTCTGACGTGTATTGCCAGCAGAGTGAAGTCATAACTTCAAAGTACGGCTTTCACCATCTGTGGTAGTCGCACATCTCCTAACATACGGTGATCTACACAACTTGCATCATTGGACATAGCGACGACACAGTTCTTCAAGGCGTAAACGCAAAATGCCGCAAAAACCAACAATTTTAGAGAAAAGTCTTGCCACGTTGCAGATCCACTGGATCCCGATCACTCTTCTCTTTGCGCCCGTTGCTTATCTGATTCTATCGCACTGGAAGACGTCAAAGAAAGCTAGTATGTCCCGTTCCATGGTGCTTTGATCCCTTTTGGGAAGGCACTTGGCCTGTCGAATTCAACTTATAAATTATAATATATTATCTAACCTGGCTGTCGTGCCTCAGCTTACTCCAACTTTGATACTGCAAATATACGTGTAACGAAGATCTTCATTCACCCCATCAAGGTGGGTGATGTCACTCATTCCAGCTGTGCACAGTTCATTTATTTCGTAGAGCTGTAGAGGTACTGCTGTCTCAGAGGCAAAGTACACGCTCGAAGGACTGGAAGTCAGTGCCACCCAATACGGTGCTCGTGATCATCATTAACTGTGCAGTAGAATGATCGGCGGTGGTGTATCGTGAGGGCAGACAATAATACAGTCATAACTGCGCGAGATGTGGATAAGGTGCGTCTTATTATGATGTCATCAGTGGCACCGCCGTAGACACCTGAGCACTTTTGTACAGATGATTCTTATAAGCCCTTGTATTATTCCGGAGTCTTCCTCTCAAAAGGGTGGCCAGCTCGAGGTATCTTTTCCGGAGGAGTCTGGCTGTGAGCCCTTCTCCGTACCATTATACCCCACTGAGGAAACACTACTGAGTTGGCAGAGGTGAGTAAAGCTGTGTCAGCACGCCCCGACCTCTTTCATCTTTAATTACATATTCATATAGCATCGATATTTCAATATGGGGCAAAGTCGACGTTGAAGGATATGTATGCCAGACCATCGTAGGAAGATCACCCTCGCAGATTATTTCGCAATACGTGGGGTTTCCGGTTCTCTTGGTTATGAAGGGCCCACGCCCGCGGATCTGTCCGCCTACACAACGCTTTCCCAACCTAGATGCGCCCTCGTATTTTCAAGATGGGTATCCTCTATCGGTTGTCTCTGAGGAAAGTATTGTAGCTGTGCAGGAACAGATCAGAGGAATGGTGGGTGTCCAGGGCGTAGAAGAGAAGTGGTCCAATGACATTCTACAGGTGAAAAGGTGGGTCCCTCTTCATTCTCTCCGAATAGTGCGCTGGATCTATTATCGTTCACTTTACTTATTTTATCCCTGAAGGTTCCGCCCCAATATAGTGATCAAGGGAGCTGGCGCACCCTTCATTGAAGATATACTCACTGAGTTCATGATCGATTCTCATCGCGAGAGTGTCGATGACGCATCGCCAATCATTCGGCTTGTTTCTAAGTGTACTCGTTGTACGGTGCGAAACCCGGTTGGTGTTCCTTTAAATAGGTGCTGACCATTTGGTATTTTCACAGCTGCCTAATGTACACCCAGAGACTGGTGTGCGCGATAAGGCAGTGCCACTGAAGGTGCTGATGAAGCATCGCAGAGGCCTAGATCCTGCACGACCCGGGCTACCCTGTATAGCTTGCAATGGTGTTTTCACAGCGGATGGTGTGGTGAAAGTCGGCGACTGGGTCCACGTGCGAAAAACAGGGATTGTATGAATTGGGTTGTTTCTGAAGGTGCGATCATGCTCTATAGTTTTTGGTTGTATCTGCGTACCGCCTTCAACGCCAAATAGGAATTTATTGGGATCATGAATGACTGCAGTCGTGACTCGTGGGCAGTGACAAATTAATATTGCGCGTTATGATGCATGTAGATATGAAAGTCTATGTAAGTACTCTTGGCTGTGTTGATACGGAGAGCGCAGCTCCGCGTGTTGCCATTCGACTCAAAGGGGTTGCCAGATCAAAGGGTCTGATGAACAGGCGTGAGATACTGTGAGGCTGAGATGGAGACAAGTGTCAAACGGGCTCCAAACCGGATGGATCCCGTTGGAACTGTGTCGCGCCAATGCCCTGTTGCCGAAAGATTGTGCAGAGGAGGGTTATTGCCCATCCTGTGATGCTGCTACGAGATGAGTCTAAAGCAAATGTGGAGGTGGATTAATTAAGGCCGGTAAGGCACGGGATGCATGGACATGTCACGAGAACCAGGGGGGAGAAGCCAGGGTAACACTTACTTATTAGGGGAATCGAATATTATTCAAGCCAAATGGGTCTCGACCAGGTCCGCGCTTGTAGACTTGTATACATTGCACACGTTGGAAACCGTAGACAGGATTGGAATATCTAACGAGCGCTGTGAAGCTACATACGGGAAATTACCTGTTTTGTACTGCGGACCAAGGAGGCCGGCGATTGAGAAATCCCAATGTCACTTCATAACGAACTGGCTTAACTTTTGGTTTCCGTAGCGTCACTCCCCAATTCCGGATTCCAACCGCCATCACCATCATCATCATCCTACCCTCACAGAGCTCGTTGCCCGAGCTCTGAACTATGGCGATAGGCAAATGGAATCCTTTTGGTCAATCCGTACAAGCCACCAGCGACAACCCTGTTCCGCCACCATTGCCGATTCCTTGTGCGGACGGAAAGCAGTTTGGTCTAGAGAATGTATGTCCGCTTCCCTCTCTCTTCCACCTACTCGTCCTCATCTCCATCATTTTGGAAGTTTGGCAACACCTGGTACGACTGACTTTTCCCACACACCCCCCCCACCGCTGCTGACGAACCGCAAGTTATGCCAACTCTGTTCTACAAGCACTGTATTTTTGCAGTCCCTTCCGAGACCTCGTCATTCAGTATGCAGATCCGTATGCGACTATCCAAGCAGCCCTATCTTCGCAGTTCACCTCCACTGCCACTCCTGCTTCCCCAACCGTTGCCGGTCGTCGGAAGCAACCAGAGCGCAAGTCCACACAGGTACAACAGGAGCAAGACTCCACACAACCGAATGGTGTTGCGAACCCTGCAACCGCCCCGAACCCCTCTTCCCCACGGACGTTGGTTTCCGCACTTCGCTCACTGTACATTCACATCTCCCAGAACCCAGCTGACAAGGGCACGATTGCACCCCGCGCATTCATAGATAAGCTCAAGGAATTGAATGAATCCTTTAGAAATACAATGCACCAGGATGCTCACGAATTTTTGAACTACCTTCTAAACAAGATTGTTGAAGAAATAGAGGAAGAAAAGAAGCTCACGCACGTTACTGTTGATGACTGTACGTGGAAGATTCATAATACCCGTTTGTTTCCGCTGACGCTAGTCTTCCTATATTTTCAGCTACTCATTCAGTCAAATCTTCATCTACCACCTCACAACCCTTGATTATGACCGCAAGCACATCGAGCTCAAGCAGTCCGGGAACTACATTCGTACACCAAATCTTCGAAGGTATATTGACTAGCGAAACTCGATGTCTCACATGCGAGAATGTAAGTTGCATGTGTCTACTATTCTTGTCACTGAGCTTACTGATCGCGCACAGGTATCTTCACGTGATGAATCATTTTTGGACCTCTCAATAGATATCGAACAGAACTCGAGCGTCACGGCATGTCTCCGACAGTTCAGTGCAAGCGAAATGCTCTGCCAGAAAAATAAATTCTTCTGCGATGGATGTTGCGACCTTCAGGAAGCGGAAAAGAGGTATTTAATATCTGCCTATGCAAATATGATGCTGAAATTGCTTCAGGATGAAGATAAAACGACTACCCAATGTTCTCGCTCTACATCTCAAGCGTTTCAAGTATCAAGAAGATGTGCAAAAGTACATCAAGCTGGCTTACCGCGTTGCGTTCCCTTTCGAGCTCCGCTTATTCAACACTGTCGATGACGCTGAGAACCCGGATCGGCTCTATGAACTCTTTGCCATAGTAGTTCACATTGGAAAGTACGTCCGTTCGCCGCGTGTGATGCCCGTTATCAGTAATCGCTGCTGATACGCTTATCTTCACTTTGATAAATATAGCGGACCAAACCATGGTCACTATGTCAGCATTATCAACACGATGGGTTCCTGGCTTGTATTCGACGATGAGACAGTGGACACGATCAAGGAATCTGATATACCCAAGTACTTTGGTGAATCCAATGCCGGCTCCGCCTATGTGTTATATTACCAAGCTGTGGATCTAGATCTCGTCGCCCTTGATTTACATCGAAACGCACGCACTACTGAGGATCATTCGCACCAACGACTCCCTACAGACTCTCCCGCATCAATGTCACAGCCTATACCACTTCCGCCTGGTTTGTCTGCAGAGCCGGTAGATGCAGACAACGCCGAGACTGCGCCTCTGCCTCCACCGCCCTTACCCGTGGACGTCCCCGTTCTGCCTGCTGAGAGGTCGTCGCGTAAAATCCCCTCCGAGTTTATGATGGCTAGTCCTCCCTCGGCACCTTCGCGAGCTGCAACAATTGATCCTGGCTCGGCACCAAAGACGTCTTTACCAGCTCGTAATGGCATACTCAAGCATGTCCCCTCACTGAGAGTCAGTGCAGACAAGCGTGATACGACCGCAAAACCCTCCTCCTTTACCCCTTTCCCCAAGGACGAGTCTTCCGAGCCAATATCACCCGTAGCTGCTTTAGCAAGTCCGAATAGAAAGGAAATAGAAAAGAAGAGTGGCTGGTTCCGAAGGAAAAGTCTAAAGTCGGGAAGCAAGTCACGACCAAGTTTGGAGGTCGGGCCTGAGAGACCTCCTTTACCCCCTGACATTCTCTTGGATGTGTCAGCATCACCGACACGGTTCCCCACAAGTGGGTCAACGCCGAAGCACTCAAAGGATGATGGTTCCCGACGTCCTCCGAACTCAGCGGGTCTTGATCGTCCGGTAGCGCCATTCATGGTCAACCGTCGCCCTGTGTCCGCTTCCGGCATAGCTCGTTCGCAGAGTACGAGCACTCACCAAGGTGGTTCTCCTTCCATCTCAGACACTATTTCACATTCTTCGCACACCACAAGTACCTCATCATCGATATCTGCTGATCTCCATTCCTTTCGCCCCTTGCCATCCATACCTGCTTCTCCACAAAACTCGAGGATAGCACAGTCTCCTCCTTCTGCTTTTCATCGAGGCCACTCTTCTGAGCATCCACCATCCCATCGACGTCCCGCGGTATCACCCAGTGATTTTGAACCCCTGAAATCACCTAAACCCTCAGCTCGGCCGACGACTGCAGGTGCTTCGCTTGGCTCGGGCTCCTCTACATTTTTCACTCGGGATCATAATCTCCCCCCATTACCAAATGCTGCAACGGATGATACACTCAATGGGAAGTATGGTAACACGTCGACCCTGTCTCGTCTGGACGAGGTCAAATTGCATGCACAGGTGAAAACTAGATCGTCCGAAGAAGGCGCAGGCTTTTCCGGACGGCCCAGATCAGCGCAGGCGTATACCCTCGGGACTGCGTCATATACTAGTCCCAATTCCAGTACCAATGGGAACGTTATAAAACGGGCGAGTCGTAAGCTGAGCTTCACTGCCTCATTCCCGTTTGGCCGCAGGGACAGGCAGCGTGAGAGGGAGGGAGTGCAGGAATAAGTCTCGGCACCCTGACCCGCTTCCTGTTCAGCCACTCCCCGCTGCTTACATGGACTTGCATCCCATATGAATAAAGATGTTGTAACATTTCCTATATCCTGTTCTAATGATTTTTTTTCCATTCCACTTTCTTGTTTCCGAAACGTCTCATGGAAGCTATTATTTTAAACACAATCGCATGCACTATTTTCTTCGCGCAAAGTGAAAAGTTTTTGTACCACCCATCGTACTATCGTCGCTCGCTTATATATACATACCTTACTACGATCGGCTGTTCTGTATCAATTCCAAGAACCACAAACAAATTAGAAGCAGATGCTGTCACGATCATTGTTGTTTGAACTTTGGACTCACCCCGATCTTCGAAGTGAACCTTGCTTACCTTCAACCGCCAATGCCGGATGACTTTTTTTCTTTTACAGGCCCGCGTTTCTGCTTTTGTAAGCTTGCATCGCTAATGGGGTGGTAGCAGTAAAAATAATGTGTATACGATGTAATTACAAGCGGTCCGCGCGCTGCGCTGTTAACCTGAGCGCCGTTGCGCTAGCGTGTTTCAAAGGATATTCTTTGCTGTCTGCTATCCGACTCGGTCGCGAGGTTAGACGAGATTAAATGAGAAGGAGAGCGAGGAATGTAGCGAGTTGCTTCATGGCTAGGTAAATATGTGCACTTTGATAAAGCGTCGGTGGATTATACGACAGCTCAGCACAAATTATGGCAACTAACATTGCGGCAGCAGCAGCAGGCAGAGCGCAGCGCTTGATGTGCATGAGGCTTGGGTGGTACATGGCGCAGACGAGAAATTAGAATTTGCCCCGCAGAGGTATCGTTTGGTATATACAGTGTTTAGACAATCGGTTGAGCTTCAGGTCCTTTATGTGAGTCCAAAATGTCTCCATGTAGCGTAAACTAAGTATCAGGTATCAAATTTCACAGTTCGAGCATGCGCTCATCCTCCAGAGGGAAGGGATAACGCTGTCCATTCCTTGCTACAACATAAATTTCAGTATGGCTGTGATCAGATACGGCAAGATCAACTCACCTTCTACCGGTGCGTGTGCCATATCAAGCACAAACAGAGAGGTATCGTTCGGTTTGGAATAAAAGATACGTCCAGTGCCCTCATCCCAGGCGATCGCTGTTACACCATCGCGAAGGTGGCGAAGGATATATAAAGGTAGAGCGAATTGTCCCACGATATGCTCGCGGTGCTCAGGGACGTTTCGGAGGATATTCTGCAGCATTTCACGCCGCATGGTACTATATGCATCCTCGCCTGATTTCGACAGAAGGTGGCCGGAGAAATTGCGGACGGAAAGAGTGTCTGAGCGATTGTCGCGGGGAATGGAATAGAATAAAGAGCGCAAGCATCCGGGTATGGCGAATGTTCTGCATGCCTTTTTGGAATCGTCGATTTTGAAAGTCAGGCGATGCGTCATGCTGGACTTCAGGTTCGCGGTGGCATAATGTGGCTTCCCTGTAGTTTTAAATGCCTCAGGCGCGCGCTCCCGTGGAGTTGGCTCAATAATCATGTGGCAGATGCGATGTCCGCTTTCATTCCTGTAGAAAATGTTGATGGGAGGCGGCAATATATTGCCATTGGTGTCACCACCAAAGTCCTTGACCACATATGGATCACTTATTTGAAAGTCTTCAGTGTCTGTCCCGAAGAAGGAGTTAAGTGAAAGAGGGTTGAATTCCTCATCTTTTAGATACCCGGGGTCAGGTATAGGAAACATTGCGACGGTGAAGATGACATCAGGAATTTCGGGTGGAGCACCAGGAGGTAAATTTAATGGTGCCAACCGCGGACGATTGGTAGAACGGATGACGAGAATCTGTCCCTGTAGAGGTAATAGCCTAATGTTACAAATAGGTTGCTCCTTCGAGAAAGTAAGAATAGCCTTCATAGTAAGAAAAAGGACCATACCTGTTGTGAAAACGTAAATTCACGCGCGCAATTAAAAGCAGACAAGAGACCGCGGGCATTCAATTCCTTCACAACAATCATTTCGGGCATTTTTACAACTACCATGTTCGGAACGCCGTCGATTTCACCAAGGTCAACATTTCGAAGCTCCGAATCGCTGCGAAGATAACCGAGAAGGCGGAAAGGCGGAGGCTGTGATGCAGCAAAGTCGAAAAACTCGTCAGAGCCAGGCACAAGGACAGGATTTCCTAACGCATCTAGTGCATCCAGGGAAATCTGCAAACACGTCGCGACATATTCCAACGGCTCAGGAGCGTCGATTTGAAACCTCGGGTTATTCCAATAGGAATTATATATGGAGGGATCAATGCTGAGTAAAAAGTCAATACTGGAAAGTGCGCTCGGGAGAAAGATAACCTATTGGCAGTTTGGTGATTCTTCGACATCTTTCGGCGAATATACGCGATGCAAATGCTAGGAATTCCTTCTACGTTCATGTACTTGGCGCACAGATGGTACGCTTTCCCTCGAACGGGTGTTTCTGCCAGAGGAACGATGCCACTGATACGATGGTCGAGAACATACACAACCAAGCTGTAGTGAGTTTTGGGAAGATTGCACGTAGAAGCAACCAGGTATTTGCCGCCTGGAAGTACCACCATTGATAATATGTGCCTATGTGCCTGCACAGAGAGTGAGGAGACGGCCACTGGATTCGGCCGAATCCAGTTTTTGTGAACCGTAATGGCGCGGATTACCAGTCGCTCAGCCTCAAACGAGGTCAAGGAACGAGGTGAGTATCGTAGAGAGGGCGGCAACGCAGGCCCATTGGGTCCTATCCTTTTCAGAAATCGCTTCCAAATTATGCCATGGTGAGTAAGAGTGTAGAAGAGTTTGTTAACCTGGGAAGATAGCTTAGAGACAAGTATGCGTACGAGGTAGACAGTACCTTTCTCAAGCATAGGATATCTTCCACCATTAGATATCCGAAGATATGATCGACCAATATGTCATCGGAAAGCATACCCAAACTTGCAAGACCACTGAGTTCTTGGTGGAGTCGCGCACTCCACGTTCCTGTATTGCTTTGTCCATTCGCGCTCTGGTGAGAACAGGAGACGACCGGAGAGACGAGGCGAGAAAGTAGGGAGGAGAATTTGTCGTACATGATTGAGAGAAGAGATAGAGAATACCATGAGGATTATCAACATATTTTACCTCTCTGTTAGTCTTGTTTCAATTCCAGGGACGCGTTCAGTACAGAAGCTCTGTTGTGTTCGACGACAAACCATAGCAACGATATGGTAGAAAATACAACAGGTTGATGAGGCAGAACATAACAGAAGTTGAACAGACCACAACGCCTTCCTAAACCGATTTGACCCAGTTATGTCAGCATGATCGTCGACTGTCAACGAACCAAAAGGAGGACAAGAAAACTATCACATTCCTGGGGTGAAGAAGAAGAAAAAAGGGTCACCTCACTCTAATGCCGACAAAAGATGATTACAGACGCGTTCGTGACGTCGCCGACCTCCTTTGAACGGGTTATCCATATCAAACCCATATTGTAGACACTCTCAATACTTGATGGCAACCAGTGATCAATGTTGCTGCTGGCGCTGCTCCGCCTTTTATCAACTTTCAAGGCAGACACCAGTCCCGATCACCATCGTCGAAGCCCTCGTATGCTTTTTTCTCTTCATTTTAAACGAGATAACGCTGTTCCATCCATTTTTTCAGTGAAGGCAGCAGAAATGATGCGCAGACTGGGAATGACTCCTACGAGTGCTTTCCCAGATAGACCTCCAACCTCACTTATTTTTCTGCACAATGTGAAAATCGATATACCAGTTCTTCAGTCGGCGCATTTATCGACAGGAAGCTCCCTGAAGAAAATTTGACATACTTTAACACGTTAGTAAGTAGCTGGTCCCGTCTCATTAGATCACTGCAAATGCCAGATGCCGCAAGGTCTATGTATGGGCAATGTTACGAGTATTCGCTGAAACAAATTCCACTCCTTCAATACAATCATAACGTCAGTCGCTGACTTTGACCACAAGTTTTCCTGTAGTCTTTCCACTGGTCAAATCAGTCTGTGCCTGTCGTACCCCCTCCGCCGTGAATGGGTATTCCTTGAAAATCCGTGTCTTTAAGGTGCCGTTGGCAAGTAGAGAGAACAGTGCGTTTCCATAGTAAAATACTTCTGCTGGAGTAAATGCGTAGTTGTTCAGGCTGTAATATCTGAGTATGAGTGTGCAACTGAAATGGGCATGGTTTTTAGACCTACGTAGGCCGGAGAAGCTTCAAGTTCTTTTGTACGAGCTTAATGGGAGGGAATGGTGGAACGGTTCCCGAAGCATTTCCCACTGACACAAGGGTGCCCTTTCGCCTGATCATCAAAAAGTTGGAGTCGAACCTGCATCAAGATTCGAGTCAAGTCAAAGCATAAAGAATCACGCATTCGACCTACGTGTCCTTACCCACACCATCAAAGATAGCATGGACACCCTCCCCATTTGTGAGTTCCAGTACACGTGCAACCGTGTCCTCGCTCTTATACAAAATGACATGATCGGCCCCGTTAGCTTTCGCAAGGGCGGCCTTTTCTGGTGTCGAGGTCGTTCCTATCACGGTCGCTCCTCGTGACTTGGCTAATTGGGTCATGAGTAGTCCAAGACCGCCTGCCACGGTATGAATGAGGATGATGTCACCCTTCTGCACATTATATGCTTCTTCCATGAAGGAAATGGCTGTTAGCCCTTGCACGAGAGCCGAGACGGCCGTCAGTGTCGATACGGAGTCAGGGATCAGGTACACCGTCTTCCAGGGTACGGAAATGTATTCCGCATGACTGCTCAAATAATCCTGTTGGCACTAGTGAGTCACTGCACGATCGAAGTATGGAGTACGCCGTACGACTGCAACTCGGGAGCCTTCTTTGTACCCCCGCTTCTTGTAATCCGGGTCGTTTAACACGGCCTCATCTGTAGGCAGTCCAACGATGACGCCAGCAGTTTCCTTCCCAATCACGAATGGGAATTCAGAGGCTGCATAGACCCCTTCTCTGTCACACACTTAACCACTGCTCCACTTGGGACGTTTGAACGCTTACCTGTAGTAGGTGTCGATGAAGTTGACGCCCAAATATTGCACCTGTTCGCCAACGCAGATTGAATGTTAACAGTAACCCAGGGTAAATGGTAACGGGGCGTGCACCTTTATGAGCAAATGATTAGGTGCTACCTTTGGGAAAGGGATTTCGCATTTCTCGATAACTTCTGGCCCACCATTCTTTGAGATCGCGATGGCCTGGATTGTTGACGGAAACGACATCCTGGATGTTGTAGTAGAGAACTGGCGCGCGAGAGTGAAAAGTCGGCGAGTAAGCGGTAACATGCACTTGAAGAGCAACCAATTCCTCAGGCTATGGGTAGATAAGAGTTATTCAGCGCAAGTTAGTCAGCCTCTTGCGATATCTGGTACCATGGTCATGAGACGAGAAATGACAATTAGATCTACCCTATGCGTGGTGTCAATGCGGCCATCCGTGGGACAGCCTGAGACAGTCAACTCAAACACTCAGATTGAGATTACAACATCTATGTAAAGTCGTCGACGACTATTACGCACATAATTATAAACGATATCAACATATTTACCATACCAAGGAGTTGCCGTGGAGCAGACATGTAGGGTTTAGATTTCGATCAACGTAGCATTCCAGACTATGCATTGCACCAGCGCATGATCAAGTAGCACTTCTGACTTCAAATGCTTGATTCAGGATGTCGTAAACGAGGTGGACCTGTTCATCCCTTTGAACCATCCCAGGTCTTTGCTCTCGCAAGCTGTCAATCTCCTGCGCTATGAGATCATCCTGAAGCTCTTTTGGTAGGGGACCCAGAGGAGAGCTAGGCAAAGAGGACAGAGGCTGGGGAGGATGTGCGAGAGGATTCAGGGATGGAGTGTAACTGAGAAGATGGTACGCGCGTAATAGTGACGAGATCGCGATGAATGACCCCGTCCGTCCAATGCCAGCAGAGCAGTTGATCATGATAGGAGGGTCAGGGTCGATATTCGCAGGGGGATGAAGTGAAGAGGTATCTTTGTTAACGCGATCCACGAGACGAACGAAAGCGAGGAGGCTAGCCCGATCCTCGTCCTCTGGAACTCCATGGTCTGGCCATGCAGCATAAAGCAGGTGGGTAAACACCACAGCATCCTCTGGATTTGTCGAGGTGACAGAAATGATAGAGACCTTGCTCACCACACAGCAAGCTTCATCCATTCGCTTGCTCTCCAGTAGAGTCACCTTCAGTGCAGGTGCACTACTTGTCGGATCTGGGTTCGACTGAATTGATTCGCCAGGTGTAGAGGGAAAGTAGATATGAGCTTTCTGTCGTCCTCTCTCCATATTTTGCGTGAGTTGAACGATAGTCCGCACGCGACTGGGAGAATGCATACGGGGAGAGTTAATAGATGCCGGAGGCGCAGAAATTGGTTGCGCGATGGCACTGAGGAACACATGTGCCGTGCGCGGAAGTGGAGCTTGGGTAGCGATCCATAATTTTCCGCCATAAAGCTCTCGCACCCAGCTTGCATTAAAGTATCTTCCCTTCTGACTCTCGGCTCCAACAGTGCATCGACTGCCCTTCAGATCTCCCACTACAACGCGCGTTCGATCATAGGGTTTAATGTCAGAGTACCGATTGGCGCCTTGATTGTCTGGATGACCACCGATTGCGGTAGAGTAGTATATAATAGGATCAACTTTCCCAAACAATGCTTGCCCGCGCGCAAGAAGTGAAGTAGAAGGAGGTTCTGTTGGAGGCCGAGTCCGGGCCTTAACGCGAGCATGTTCACGTTTGGATAATGCGGGGCAGACCGTTTTGCTTATATACTGCGAATCATGTTGTAATGCTCTGGAAAGCCAGGAGGGTACTGACGTCGATGTTGTAGCCATTGAAGAAGATCAAAGGGACTGATAACTCGGAATAGTAGATCCTGTGTACGTGTGAGAATTTCCTGCCGGTTCCGTCGACAGCCCTAACTTACATTGAGAGTCGAGACCACAGCACAAGAGCAACAGCCTCACGCACGATGGATGACAGTTATGTGAGGTTGATATCAGCTAATCCACAGGGTGTCAAGTCAGTGACCGTTTCACGGAAAAGCAAGTGCAGTCCTCACAATTTTCGCTTCAGAGTTAGTTCCACGTTGGACAAATCTACGGGAAAGAAAAATCTTACGGACAACAACCCAGAAACGTGCTGGACATCACGACAGGTACAACAACGTTCCCTCGTATTCAGATCCCATTGACCCGTTGTGTGGGTAGGGTCCTGGGCAATATATCCATCTAACGTTCGAGAAACCAGCGATACCCAAACGTGTCACCCTCATCTTCCAGGGCGGATTTGTTGGAACCAAATGTAGGATTGAGGTCTCCGAGTCCTCAGAGAAGCCGGAATGGCAGACATGGACATATATTCACCCTGAGGATGCGAACAGACGTCAGGTTTTCGAGTTGGTAAACCATAAAGACAGATTTTCGGAAAGGGGAATTCAGAGCATGAAACTCGTCTTCGAGGAGAGTTCAGATTTCTACGGTAGAATCACGATCTATGAGCTGAAACTTGAAGGCCTCTTGCTGTGAAATGAAAGGGAGTTTGATTCATGATGGCTCCCCCAGAGTAGCTGGCAAAGCTTCACGCTGAGCCGGGTATATTCTTGACTCATTCATAGATGGCTAGGACCCAAAATTGTCAAAGCGTGGTACATTGAACATTGAACAAGAGCAATAAGTAATAAGTATGGGATCAGCCAACACTATGTCAAACAAACTCTTTGCTGAAACAGTGCCCAACATACCTTTCGCGATACCACGACGACATTCGAAATGCACTAGCTTTGAAGCACCCTTTCTCTTATTGCAGTTCTACCCGAAGCTTCTATCTATGCACCTTCAGAGAGTGTCTGACTGTAGTGCAAGATACGTCATAGGAAGGATGACTGGTCTCATGGAAGATTGGTACGTACACCTCGTCCGGGTGCCATATTCGGGTTCCGTCTCATCCTGACGTGACGATATTTTGTCCTATACCGTGTTTACGTAGAACTGCGCATGGTCGTGAAAATTAGTGTTCGGATACACGCTTCGGACACACTTCAAAAGACACCACTTTTCTTCCGCTCGGCTCCGCAGCAAATATTAACTATGGGTTGCTGCACAGTGCACACTCAGAGGTCCTCCAGTCTTTCCGCTTTCATGCACATGTATCTCTCGCATGTTGTTACGGCATCCGATCCAGGGTTCTGGATTGTTGCCACGCCTGGGTATATGAGCGTCCCCCTTGTGCAATCTGTCGCCGGCCGCAGCAATGTGTAGGACGATGAATGAGTTCTTTAGCGCTGATTCCATCACGTCAATAAGGAAGTTTTGCCTGTAACTTTCCCGGCAGTTCACGTCGCTCCGGGTCAGAGAAGGTATTATCTCGCTACTCTTGATGACCGCATATACAAGAACTGAATAATGAGCTCCCACTAGGATGTTAAGAGGCAAAATCTTATTCAAATAAACTCAATATTTTCCCGGATCTGAAGATGGCGATTTTTCCGCCACTTGAGTGGCTTTGCCATATATGGTATCTGCATCAAAGGTCGATTCCGTTGGTTGGTTACAGGAATTCCACAGATAATCGAGCGGGATGCGACCATCTTTCAACTGCGACCAGCGTGAGTACTCAAAACAAAACAAAAACGATGATATTCGTATCCGCGACGCTTCAGATACCGGTAAGCGCTTCCTCAAACCTTACCTTATATATCAACAAGCTGGACTCATAAAGCAAGCATGTTGCTTTGTCGGAGCTCAATTTCCAGTCCACATTGCTAGGGTATGAACTACGGAGATATTGACACGAGTATATAGGTATGTGGTTTCTCGATTATTCGCTGAGAACAAAGATGCGCCTTGAGGCTTCCTATTGGAACGTCCTCAGATGGTTGCCATTGACAAACATCCACATTGCGCATCAATACCCCAAGAGTTGCTTAACCGGTTGGCCACAGACCACAGTTCCACAGTGGCGAATAATAGTGGTCCAAGCGACTCTTCCTCAAAAAGGTCTTCTCTCTGGACTTGTCGTGCCGATGCGTTGTAGGTACATTCAAAGCGTTCCTCGACAAGTGTATAAACTCCACGTCGGTGAGCTTCAACCTCTATCTCCTCCATAATACCCTCCACGTGTGTCTACCATTGCAGGCCCACACCCACTTGCAAGTCATTTTCTATTGACCTGTTGACCCCAGGTACGTGCATTTCAGCTTCAACACCTGCATCATTAACCACATCCGCATCTTACATGTAGATGGACCCGCATACCTCTTCTAACTCTGCTTTGCCCAGTGCCACTCCCCTGCCACAGGGCAACAACAGAGGATCTGTTTCCGGCATGCACATGGGCCAGGTGCCCTCGCCACTCATATTCGTCCCTCAACCCAACATCAGGGCGCAAGCCAATGGCCCGTACGCTTTCCAGCATAACGGAGGGGCTCCCGCGCATGTTAATGCCGTGTTGTCGAGTAACTCGTTCCAAGCCCAACCTTTCTCCGTTATCAACATTGGAAATTCCACCTACAATCAATCGTTCATCGATCCATGCTCCCAGCATCACGCAGCTGCTGTTCCCCTGCAGTACCCACTCGTGCCTCATCAGCAGTATTTAGCAGCTGCTGTTCCCCTGCCGTACCCACTCGTGCCTCATCAGCAGCACTTAGCAGCTGCTCCAAGAGTCACCCAGCCACCGCCTTACGGTGCTCCCTCGCAGACACACTTCCCCGCACAGAACAATCACGGTGCAGGGACCACATCCACTTTTTCAGTTCCCTCTCCAGCCACCGCGCCTTCGACTGGTCAAAGGCGCGGAGCAGGGGGGCGCAAAGCCTTCGAACAAGAGAAGATGATGAGAGAGTTCTTGCAGATATCAAGGGATGCAGACTTTGTGAGTTTTCTCTTATGATGTAAGGTCGTCGAATTCTAAGTCGATGGAAAAGAAACAAATGGGAGAGAGAGACGAACGTGGAAACGAGAAATTCAAATGTCTCAAGACTGGATGCGAAAAAATTGTCATTCCTGCCAGTTATGTCCAGCATGTACTGACCGCCTCTCATCGAGGAGATACCGCGGGTGCATGTATCTGCCCCATGTGTGGGAAAGCGTGTGTATTCTCACTCCCAAATATAAGGGTATCATTCTCATTTTCGTTGTAATCAGGCTTAGCAGACGCGATTCCGTTAAAAGACATCAGAAAGCATGCGAGAGACTCCTCGCAAAGCAAGCGGTGGCGCCTGTAGGCTTAAACACAAGCAAAGCCTCCGTGAATTCATCGTCTGCGACCGTACCCACTGCGCACTCCACATCCCCCGAACCCACAATGGTCGATAGGATGCCCAGTGCGACACTGGACGTGCAAATGCCACTTCCTGCAGATGCGAAAATGCAGCTGCCGAATACCTCTATGAATTCGGATCCCTCTCCTCCCCTCTCTGAGTCCTCAGAGTTTCCAGACGTGACGGTCGCAGCTGCACCCGACCGCGCCTCGTGCCTCGCATCCCTAGACCTTCAGCCTGAAGCATTGGCTTTGGCGAATACCCTGATGCCCAACTCGACGTCAAACAAGGGTCGTGACGAATTGCTGAAATGCTTGAATGCCGCCTTGCCCAATGCGGCGTCAGACGTGGGGGGTGTCCAAACGCCACCTTCGGCAGACGAGGTCACACAGCGTTCCGATGCCTAGACCTTTTCAGCTCCCATAAATCCTCACCGAGGTCTCCGAGTCACCAGAGACCGAAGCAGCCTATCATGATTCATCTCTCGCGTCCCGCAGACGTAGTACACTCTAGGGTGTTGTATTTCTTTTGACAGGATGGCCAAAGGTCTTGCCGCCCTGCCAGTATTTTTCACTTGTATATCAGTCGCCATCTATTCTGTACAGTTGCAACAAATTATTCAACTTCATTTTATTATGTGGGTCGTGTGCAGTTCAACTAAGTCACGTGCACGCATTTTTTCACGCGGGTAAGTTACGGCAAAATCGCGCACAGAACTTCAAATGTGTATAAAAGCGTAAACAGTGTATAAGAATAGTGATAAGGAGATCGTTATTAAGGTTCCATGGTTTGAACAACGATGATTTTTGATAGACCGGAACCCTTGAGTCGACAGTTCGCTTGTTTCACAGTGATGACTTGCAACCATCATGTGACCAAACTCGTTACATCTTCGACTTGGAAGTTGGAAGTTGGTGCAGCATGATTTTTTGGGAGGAGAATTCAGAACATGAAAGTCGCTCAATGATAGTTTAATTTCTACTGTAGAGTCATGATCTAAGAGTTGATACTTGAAGCTTGAGGCCTTGAGGGTCGAGGACTCGAGTCTTTGTTTGATTCTCAGTGGACACTGCGCTAAGCGCTTCACGTGGGGCTCATTCAATGACATTCATGGATGACGTCGCACTAAATGGTGAACAAAAGTATTGGACATGAGACCGGCCAAGCAATGTCTCGACTCGTCATATCGTCACTGCACATCCTGATTCCTGGGATGTCAAGTTGTCAACTTGAACACTCTCTACTTTCTCTCCCTTCCACGACACCTACGACGGTTGTCTCTTTCTCCATACTTAGTGACCAGCTTCGAAGCACCCGTTCTCTTCTTGCAGCACTACGCGAAACTTCCATCTGCAGGTCCATCATGATAAGAGTACTATTTTGCCTTGAGAGACTACCTCGTTTCTCCCTGAATTTGCCGTGAATTCATGGTACGCACTGCAGTGTATGATATGTCGAAGGAAAGATAACTAGTCTCGCATCCTTTACCTATGGTTAGAAGATTAGTATGCTTCCAAACCGCACACCTTTAGGTTGTCAGGATGCCATATCTCAAGTTGTCAACCTATCCTGATGCTAACGACATTATGCCCTGGTCGCTTCCTCCTAGGACATGCACGTGATCACGAAATCGGGTGTTTCAGATGCCGACGTTTTGGACAACTTCGAAAGACACGACTTTTTCTTCCGCTCGGTCTTGAAGCAGATATTAACAATGAGTTGCCACAAACTCAGGGGTCACTTGCTGTCTACCAGTAATTCCGGTTTCATGCATACATATTTCCTGTGTATCCTGACATAGCATCTAACCCGGAATTCTGGATCAAGTCACGCCAGGATTCCGAGGCCTTATGCGATCTGTCGCGGGTAGCAACAATGCATAAGTCAACGATGGAGTTCTTTGGTACTTTATGGAGTCCATCAGGTCGATAAGAAAGCTACGGCCTTCTATTCCAGGCCAGATAATGTACCTCACTACTCTTGGTGGCCGCATACACAGAAACTGAAAAATAAGCACTCACTAGGATGTTGAAGGCAGAAACTCGTATAAACCGAATATTTTCTCATCGGAAGATTGGAATTTCCACTCGAGCGGCTTTGCATACAGAATATCTATGTCGAAGGCCAGTTCTATTTCTTGGTTACAGAAATTCCACAGAATCTTACAAACGGAACCCTCAAGTCTTGATTGATGCATCAACAAGCTGAACTTGTAACGTAAGCCAGTTACGGGGGTTCGATCCTCGGATCATGTTTGGTATTTGCACAGGAAGGACCAAGCGCATTGACATTGTGGTATGTACTACAGAGATCTTGGAACACGAGGTTATTGGTTTGTGGTTGCTCAAATATTCGGTGAGAGAAAAAATTCGCCTTGAGGCTTCCTATTGGAACTTCCGCAAATGCTTGTCATTGATTTCCTAACTCCAAACATCCACATCACGAGTCAATATCTCAAGAGTGGATGCACGGGTTGATGGGTTGACCAAAGACCACTTCCACATTAGCGAATAATAGTGGTCCAGATTAACTCTTCCCCAAAAGGAAGGTCCCTTCATTGAATCTGACGCGCTGATGAATTGTGGTACATTCAGAGCAGTCCTGGGCGAGTCTATAAATGCTGGGTTAGTGGGTTTCATACTATATCATTGCATTAATACCCTCCACTTGTGTCTACCATTGCGAACGCATACCCACTTCCCAGTCATTTGTTGATCTCTTGATGTACGTGCGTCCCATCTTCAATGCCTGCGTCATTTAACCACATTTACATCTTACCTGTAGATGAACTCCCCCACCGCTTCAAATTCTGCTTTCCAAAGTGCAATCCCCCCACCAAAAGACAATAATGGTGAATCTGATTCCGGCATGCATATGGGCCAGGTGCCCTCGCAGCCCATATCCGTTCCTCAACTCAATACCACGGCACAAGTCAATGGCCACTACGCTTTTCAGCATAACGGGAGCACTACCATCGGCCCCGCTCAGGTTACTGCCGCGTCAGCGGGTAGTCCATTTCAAGCCCAACCTTTCTCCGTTATCAATATTGGCACTTCCATTTATCATCAATCATTCAACAATCCATACTTCCAGAACTCTGCAACTGCTACTTCCCTGCCGTACCCACTCGTACGATCTCAGCAGTACTTTGCACCTCCAAGTCTCACTCAGTCACCATTTTACGGTGTCCCTTCACAGACACAATATCGTGGTGCTGGACCGGTATTTGCTTCTTCCATTCCCTCTCTAGCTACCACTCCTTTGACTGGTCGAAGGCGCGGAGCGAGGGGGCGCCAAGCCCGTGAAGAAGAGGGGAGAGTGAGACAGTTCTTAGATATATCAGAGGACCCAGACTTTGTGAGTTTTCTCTTCCAATGGGAGGGTGTGTTCTAACTCCTTGGAACAGCAACGTATGGGAGAGACAGACGAACGTGGAAATGAGAAATTCGAATGTCTCAGGACAGGATGCAAGAAAATAATCATTGGTGCCAGTTATGCCAAACATCTCGAGACAGCTTCTCATCGAGGAGTCACCAAGGGTATGTATATCTGCCCCAAGTGTGGAAAACCGTGTGTATTCACAATCTCCAAAAAATGTCTCATACTCATTTGGGTTTGTAATTAGGCTTAGCAGACGCGATGCTGTCAAAAGACATCGGGAATCATGCGAGAGGCTCCTCGCAAAGAAAGCGGCGCTGCTTGCAGGCGTAAACACAAGTCAAGGTTCCACGAGTTCCTCGTTTATGGCAGTACCCGCCGTGCCTTCCACTTTCCCCGAGCCCACAATGGTCAATTGGATGCCCAGTGCGTCAGCGTCACCAATCGGGAACATGCAAGTGCCACTTTCGGGAGATGAGGAGATGGGGTTGTCGAATACCTCGACGTACGCGGATTCCTTACCTCCCCTCCCTGCGTATTCCGAGTTTCCAGAGAATACGGTTACAGCTGTACCCGATCATGCCTCGCTCCTCCCGTCCCTAGCCCTTCAGCCTGAAGCATCGACTGGCTTGGATACCATGATGCCCAATGAGATGCCAGATGGGAACCTGGACGACTTATTGACTTGCTTCAATGCTATCCTGCCCAATGCGACGTCAGACGTGGGCAACGTACAAACGTTGTCTTCGGCAGATGCGGTCTCGCAGTGGTTAGATACCTCCGAATTTACGGATCCCTTACCTCCCTTCGCCGAGGCGTACGAGTCACCAGAGACTGTGGTCGATAATGATTCGTTCCTCGTGTCTGGATATGACATGTTTCACCCTGAGATGTTGGATTCCCTTGACAAGATATCCAAGGGTCTGCCAGTGAACTAGAGGCCCGCCCCCGTCACTGACCAAGAACGAGGTCATTTTCCGTGCTTCACTTATATATCAATCACCCTCTTTTGCCTTACTTTCTGTCATCTACTCATCATATAGGTTGCACCGTGTAGTTGCAACAGACTATTCGCTGGACTCTACAACACATATACGCTGGTCGTCTATACCCTTATGGTATTTATTATTGGAATACGCTGGTCGTCTCTACACTTATAGTATTTATTATTGAAATACGCTGGTCGTCTATAATACTTATGGTATTTATTGAAAATATACACTGTCGTTACAAAAGCAGGAGAATTGCGAGCGAGTGAAGTTCAACGATTCGTGTATGTAGGCTTTAACGTGTTCGGAAAATATTGGTGTCACTGCAGATAATCACCGACCGGTCGCCGATGGTCATCATCTAAGCACCACAGGCACAGTCTCACAGATGAAATGAAGAACGGGGATTTGAGTGCGGATCATGTGCAGGATGATATGAAGTTCGTCTCATTCCAGCACCGATTCCAGCCTTTAACGAACCACTCGCAGAACAGGCAGTTGGCCATGGAAAAGGGAAAGTCGACGGCTTAACATAGGAGGCGGACAAGGATGAGGGAGTCATCTACCACACCTAGTGGTAACAGAAACGGTTTGCGACGTCGAAATAGGCCAGTGAGTGGTTACATTATAGAGTTGACTGACATGATCCAGGGTATGCGTTCGGAGATACAGAGATTTGAGAAAGCTTCCAAGAGATGAAGCAAGTCAAAGAGCAAGTCGTTGTGGAGTGACTTAAAACTATTGCTGCCATGTCATGCCAGATGAGCAAGTCTGCCGCGTGCATTACCACTTGCTAGACGAGTTAGATTTCCAACTCATATGGCACTCGGTTCGGACGATGTAAGACTCAATTCTGATGGGTGCGCTAGGGGGCTGAAAGCCAAATTAGGTCAGAAAAGCAGTCATTAATGAGCGACATTAATCATAGTGTTGCTCCCTTCAAGAGGCATACCATGGACGAGTAAGTCTACTGCACGCATCGCAGCTTGCAAGCGAAAGTTTGGGTTGAAATGCATCTCCCCAACTCGCCAAGCTCTCATCGAGATGATGTGAAGATGATACATGCCATTATGTGTAGTACGACAATCCAGGCAAACATAACGAAATAGTGAGACAGTGGCATAAGCAATGGCGAGGACTAGACATGTACCCGAGACGCCTTGGGAGTAAGGAGTGGCAAAGCTCCTTATTCCTTCGAGCGCGCGACGGACTGGTGTTCGATGTTATTGTAACGTAGTTTTTGGGGCGTGTAGGAGTAGGGCTCCATGTAGACGACCCAGCGAAACAGTAGAACGAGTGATGATGCGAGCGGGACGGGTAGTGTATTCTAAGATAGCTAGAGTTTCGAAGGCGTCGAGCTCTTCGTGAAATGATGCGCTAGAAGCGATCTTGTCATGGCGTGAAATAGAAAGCGGGAAGAGAAATGAATGAGGATTCCAAAGGAGAGATGGCCTTTTATACGTTTGTAGAATCCGGGTGGCTGACAGAAAAACATCCGACAGTGAGGCCCATGCGCGATCACATCCATATGGTATTCAACAGTTTATTCTTTCTTGTCGATCGACGTTCGGCGGAGCAGGGTGTGTTCCTTTCGCAAATCACGTTACATCTTCCGACGCAATGCGAAGGTGGAAATCTGTAAGAAGACCGGCGGGGTAACTATGAAATTCCGTTCAAGGTTATTTTCCATGCTGGAAATGTGAACGTTTCAGGGCCCTCTCCTGTAATCCGTCATCTCCCACATAGTATCCTCCCCAATTGCTCTCCGTCTCCTAGAGCCTGCAGTATCATTTGTTGAACCGGACAAGATCATGGCGTTCCATAGCTCAGATATAGAATGAAGCATAGGCGCTCCCATGCAGGAGGATAGGAAACACCATCCTAGACCTGCGAAGCTGGTTTGAAAAATGATTTAAGCAGTAAAACGCGTAAACTATGAAGAAACAAACATGAGAATGACGAGGACGAGGAGTAAAGACATCAATGACGAGTCGTAGCTTGGTTCCACCATGTGCTTTTGGATAAGTGCTGACTCGGGAAAACCCGAATTATTTCTTCAACTTGCAAGAGGGTATAAAGACGCGCAGAGATAAGGCGATGATGATGTGACGTCGACTGCGGTCTGTAGTACCGGTCTCCGAGCTGCCCTCGGATCGACGGTGACTACATAGAACGGCATGGACGAGAGCAGCCTGAGTCGTGTTCATCGTGAGGTGTTATATGAGTTTTTATCAGCAACGGCGGTCGCCATATGACGCGGCCACTGTATGCACATACGCGTATGATATACATATGACCGGTGGATCATTGACCGGATCTTGGACCTTGGCACTTGTAACTTGGCCCGGGATATCCTTCATCGACGTTGGCATATATTTTCTCATCAAGCATCAAAGCACCGCATACCGTCACTCAGGCGGGCCTACTTCTTCCATCTCGCCCACACTCCACCTTCAAACGCTCAAGCTTTCAACACTCAGATGTCTCATCCAGGCTCAACGTCAGTAAGCCTGAAGCAGGAAGTGAGCATTTCACCCAACAAGTACCTTTCAATACCCTCATAATGACGTAGAATCCAAACACAATATCAAGAAAGGCTGGCGATATTGAGATGACGCTAAACCCATTGGATGCTCCCGATCCATACATGATACGTGTGGGTCTCAAGACAGATGAAGAGCTCTCACAGCTTCGTCATCGTCGTAAGACTGGCAAACGACTCGAGAAGTTTCACCGCAGGCAAAATGACGTGCGTTTTTCACTTGTATCATACTATTTTCATATTGAAGGTTAACCAAATCAGCTCATTCACTCAATGTTGAAGCCTATGGAGCAACACACGGAGGAGGCGAGACAAGATGAACATGAATTTCATACTCAGGTCAGGATTGCGGTCTGGGCGAGTCTCTTTGCCAATTTCATTCTCTGTGTACTCCAGCGTACGCATTTCCACTTGTCCCTTCTGCCTTTGCTAATCCTTCCACATACAAGTATATGCTGCCGTATCCTCTGTCTCCCTATCCCTCATCGCCACGGGGATTGATGCCACTTTCGATTTTGGAAGTAACATCTTCCTATACTATACTCACAAGAAGGCAATGTCAATGGACGTCAACAAATGGCCCGTTGGTGGCGCCCGACTTGAAACCATTGGAAATGTCATTTACGGTGATTTACTCCTTCGCCCTGCGAGCCAATCGTCTAATCCATTCTTTCAGGTTCACTGTCTGTCCAGCCCAATATATGCATGATGCCTGGTTAATATTTTTGCAGTATGGCTTCCGTCAACTTGGTTGTTATTGTCGAGTCCATCCGCGCAATCATGTCTCATGAAAAGGACAATGGTTTTCACATCCAATCCATCATCGCAGTCGCTGCCGCTCTCGGTCCGTAGTCTGTGCCGTCTTTGTGACTGTCTAATGAACCTTTGATTAAAACAGGCGTCAAGTTTGTTCTTTTCTTGTATTGTTACGCCCTTCGGGCCAAATCTAGCCAGGTGCTGGTCTTGTGGGAGGACCATCGAAATGACTTGTTCATCAATGGGTTCGGTAGGGATTATCTAGTTGAGGCACTTTCGTACCCTAACGTGATACTCTCAAGGTATTCTGATGTCTGCTGGTGGAAGTAAATTGGCATGGTGTTCGTGGCTTCAGCTCTCTTATTCTTTGTAATCTTACATGCAAAAAAAAATAGGGCTGGACCCTACTGGTGCAATCCTCGTGCGGTTTATTCATGTTCCATCTGCATTTTCTGCTCATGTGATTGCTCTGACAGATTGGCGCTGGAGTAATCATTGCTTGGAGCCACACTATCTATGAACAATTTGGCTTCTTGGCCGGAAAGTCTGCACCCCATGAGTTCCTACAACTCATCATCTACAAAGCTATGACATTCAGCGAGGAAATTGAGAAAATCGACACCGTACGAGCTTACCACGTGAGTGTTCAAATTCTATTGCGCAGCACTGCATGTCAATCTAATTACATGATGGTAGAGTGGACCTGTTCGTGCTATTGATCTTATCAAATGTATTCGTTAACATAAAGTGTGATAACTAGGATTACGTCGTGGAGGTGGACATTGTCATGGATGCTACCACCCCGTTGTGGAAAGCACACGATATTAGCCAGCAGCTTCAGGATAAGATCGAGGTCCTTCCGAATGTCGAGCGTGCCTTTGTACACGTTGACCATGAAACGACTCATGCCCCTGTAAGTAACTATTCAATATCAATGCCGTGATCTTCATTCACTGAATCGCGGAGGACAGGAACACCGAAAGATGGTGTAGACAGAGATTAAGGGACCACTATATCCTCAAACAATTATTATATCAGAATGTGACCTCTTGCCGCTGTTTATGTTATGGATGGATTTGTAATAGATCGGGGTGGGGACTCAGCCATGTACAGGTGGGGCCACCCGCCGCAACAACCTAATCGGGTTCGAAGACCTGTGCTGTGCGATGCTGACCGACTGAAGAAAAAATCAAGACGTCCATGGGCAAGACCACGCGGCCTTGCAGAAAAGCCTTGTGGTTTTACATAGTCGAGTGGAGCCCTCAGCCTGTACAGGTCGGCAAAGGTACGAGGCTTGGGACAGCGTACGTCATAAAAGGTCCACAGAGGAAAAGAGCAGCAGGAGAGGTCAACTTATAAGGAATGAGTTAGTGCCCCACTGTATGAAAGTGGAATATCCTTATGGACTGGTATGACCTGGTCGAGAGGTATACGGTAATATTTCAGGGCTTAAGGGCCAGGACAGAGGAATGACGAATGACTGGATGTAAAACCCAAACAAGTCCTGTATAAAACGTCACTGCAGGGGAGTCAGTGGTTTCCAAAGTTGTGCAGGAAAATGCGAGGAGACCATATGGGTAGTAGATGGTGGTTGAAGGAAAAAGAACCGTTGTGGCTTTGAAAGCGGCTGCAGTCCCAGGTCAGTCCCGCGGCCAACTGCCACCAGCACGAAGATAAAATAAGGAACCTTCAACCGACACAACTCACCCATCCTGCAAGTCTCTCTCTTGATCACCATATACCAGTCAACGCCTACTGTATAATATACCAGAATCGTCGATAGACGACCTTTTAAACTCCCAGCTACTGCACTGAGCGAGTGCTGACCAAGTCCGATCAACGATGGTGAGCAGGGGAAAGATGTCGGTAAGAGGTTCAGGTTCATTAGATGCTACCAGGATGTTGGCAATCAAGACCCGGAAGAATTCTATGTGAAACAGGACAGGATCGGTGCGCATCGGCGTTCTGCTCCTCGTCGTAGCGAACTGACCGTCATCCACCAGGCAAGGGATCCTTCGGAGAAGTATACAAAGGGTAGGCTACTACTACACCAGCCAAACAGCGCGCACACCCCGCTCACGCGTTGTTTAGATATGACAAGCGAACTATGAAGACTGTCGCTATCAAGATCATAGACCTTGAAAGCGCAGAAGATGAAATCGAAGATATTCAGCAGGAAATCCAGATTCTATCACAGCTGGACTCACCACACGTCACCAAGTTTGTTCCCTTTCTTCCCGTCCTGCTTTTGTCTGGATTCGATGATATTGACATGCAGCACTTTTCCACGCAAGATACCATGGGTCCTTCCTCAAGGGTTCTAATCTTTGGATAGTCATGGAGTGCGTTTCCTTAAATACATCCATTTCATTCTCATTTTACTTATGGGTGAATAGATACTGCTCCGGCGGCTCTTGCTCTGATCTGGTATGATCGTCGCTGGTGCGGTGACGTTTGCGCTCATGACACATTTTCATAGATGAAACCTGGCGTGTTTCGAGAAGAGTACATCGCCATTATCGTCCGGGAGCTTCTCCGTGGACTCGAGTATCTGCACACCGAGGGCAAACTCCACCGGGATATTAAAGGTTCTTTTTACCCCACTGCCTCATCCATTCCTGCCGCTCATTCCATATCGTACTCGCGCACAGCTGCCAACATACTGCTTTCTGCTGGAGGCGATGTCAAGCTAGCCGATTTCGGCGTATCTGGGCAGCTGTCTGGAACTCTATCTGCCAAGAAGAACACTTTTGTCGGCACGCCATACTGGATGTCACCTGAGGTAATCAAACAGAGTGGCTATGATCACAAAGCAGATATATGGAGCTTGGGTATAACCGCGATTGAGCTCGCCAAAGGCGAGCCGCCGTACGCGGAGCTCCATCCAATGAAGGTAAGGCAGCGGGCGACCGCTCGATTCAGTAATGTAGTAGACTGATACATCGCGACATACGCAGGTGCTGTTCCTTATACCCAAGAACCCCCCGCCGCAGCTGGACAGTCACTTTTCCAAACCATTTCGAGACTTTGTTGCGTATTGTTTGCAACGAGATCCCCGCGATGTCAGTCTTGCTCTCCATTCTTGTGTCCATTCTTTGACTGAAATGGACGGATATAACACAGCGCCCGAGCGCACGCGAGCTGTTGAAACACAAGTTTGTTCGCATGGCAAAGAAAACTAGTTACCTCTCAGAACTCATCGAGCGGCATGAGCGTTGGAAGGCCGAAGGTGGAGATCGTGTAGAGGAAGAAGAACAGGTGGTTAACCAGGAATTGTAGGTCGTTCCTGTTTTCATTGTTTACATTCTCTAACGAAAGAATTCTCTCTAGACCTGCAAACGCAGACTTGGAAGATCTCTGGGACTTTGGCACTGTGCGACACGCAGGGCGGCCTGGGACGATTGGGCGCGCACAACAGAACTCAATCAAAGTCTCTGGTCCTCCCCTTACATGGGAGATGAACGGAACTTCCCGCGAGGCATCGTCGTCTTCCATCACAGCAAAGAGGTCCTCGGGATCATCGATAAGGTCCAAGGTGGAACTTCCGCCGCTGCCTTCATCCCCACCATCATCCGCTCGACCACCAAGTGTGTATGAGCAAGCTACCGTGAGGCACATGCCGAGCGGGGGCCTTAGCAGCGAGAATCTAACGGGCCACGAGCGCAAGCCTTCGGATGATGATTATGACGACCAATACTTGGATACTTATCCTAGAGGAGGGACTGTCCTCGAGAAACCAGATGAACCGGAAGACGACAGCGAGTTGCCTGATACTACCATGCTAGACTCCGTCATATTACCCGCAATAGCTTCGGTAAAGTGTTTTATACTCCTCATGTGAGATGATGGAGCTAATGAGCATGTTCAGTTATTCCCTCGAGTATCGACACAAGAAGCGCGAGTCGCGCTTAGTGCACTACAGCGAGCATTCACGGAGGCTGAACGCATTATTCCAGGCATGACTTTAGAACTCGTAAACGAGATCGTGGACTCTGTCGAGCGAGTGGAGGATGATCTCTAGCAGTCAGCTGCTGTACTTCTGACATGCGTGATACCTTGATTTTGCAGTCTTGTCCCACTTGCTTTCTGTCACTGCATTCTTAGGACACTCGTCCCCTCGCACACGCATTCACACCAATTTTACCATACCAACTGTGCCGTTTATCTTGCCTGTGTATCATGTAGCTCTTATTAGCATAAATGTGCGGTGCTAGAAGACATTAATGTACTGCTGCACCGCTGTCCTCCACTTTCGTCTCTGGCTTTACTGTCCGTTTCTTCTTTGTCGTTCCTGTTCCTTTCTTCTTTGCACGCGTGACCTTAATGGGCTCTAGAGTACCTGTGCGGGGTTCGTCATCGGGGACTTCGTATGATTGGAAAGAGGGAAGGGAAGGCGGGGGCGTCGCGCTGAGGTCGAATGGATTTGGAGTTGCGCGCCGTGAGGATGGTGCGGGAGTTGACGAAGGTGGTGTGATGACGGCACCCACAGGCATCTCACCCTCTCTCTCTACAATAAACAATGGAGGTGTGGATCGTACTGATGCGCTGCTTCTGAGTCCAGGAAGGCGAGGTTCCTCTGCAAGTTCGTCAGTCCCGCTCGTGTGCAGGAAACAGATATGTACCTTTTGGTAGTGGTAGGGGACCGTCCAGTCGGACGACGGGTATTGAATCGATATCCTCTGCGGGAGGCTTTTGAGATCGATCGTCCATAATGTAGTATGGATCGTCCCGCATTCGTTCCAGGCGCTCTGCCTTGAGCTGCGTAATGTTCGTCTGACATGAAATAATGTAAACCTTGTAAAAAAAAAAAGTGCCTACCCTCTCTCGCTCAGCTTTCTCTTCTGCCGTCTCCTCTTCTTGTGGCGCCAGCTCCTCCAGTTGGCCGTCCACCTTCTGCTTCTTCTTTCCACCCTTGACCTTCGTCTTACTCGTAGACTCCCTCTCTTTCCCTTTCTTGCTCCTCTTGGTCTTCCGCTCAGTCACATCACCGTCGTCTTGCTCATCCACGACGCGCTCTTGCATCGACGGCACAATCCAAGCGTCCAGGTCGAGTCCATCAGGGACAGGCACACTAGCTTGCGCAATAGCTGCAACGGGATTGAGTTCATAGGATGTGAAGAGCGGGTGCATGAGATAGAGGCTCTTTGGAAAGCTGAGTTCCGAGACAGGATCGAATGCTGCTGCGCTCGGATGTGAGAAGCCACTTTCCTGTGTGGGTTTGTACATCGCTACGTCATGCTTGATGAAGGTTAGCAGCTGAAGGACGTTTGCGGCCTATAAAAATCGACTAAGTCTGCGAACACTCGAGGGCGGAAGTAACAAACGTCACTCACACGCTCTTGGACTTCGATATGGGTACTCGATGCGAACTGTCCCATCTGTTCGATCATGATGTCGACGGCCTTCTTGAGGTCATCGAGGAAGCCATCCGTCCATTGCTTTGCAGCTTCAGAAGCCCAATACCCGAAGAGTTTCGTTGCAGATTGAATGCACACGGCAGTTACATCAGGGCTCAGGGATGCAATCTCTGGCTGGAGCAGATAAGGAATGAGTTCATCGGGAGCAGAAAGCTCACTGTTGCACTATCGTTCAGCATCCCAGAAATGAGTGAATTCACGGAGCGCACCTGCAGTACTCTCCACATATCCAAGCCGCCGCCCATAGCACCTCGGAACAACTACCCGGCTCACCAGCGTGCAGCAAGAACGTATCATCAAATAAAACTTTCACCATCAACTTAACGGCGTAGCTCCTAGCAGCTCTCACGCGTCCCACAACGTCTACTAACTGGTCACGGATTTTTGTGCCAATATCAACGTTCGATACGTATGCGAGATCAACGAGGACTGAGAGATACCATTCAAAGTCGGCGACATTCTCGTAGGTGTTTTGGGAACACATCGTCATAATAGTTTGTGAGAGAACAAGCCGGTAGGCGGTGGATTGTGATGGTGCACTTGGGGACTTCGCAGGCGCAGAAGGGACAATATGTTGAGATAGGGATTGTACTGCAGACGGAACGGCGGATGCTTCGGGTTTCGCGAGATGCGACAATACCTGCTGCACAATAGACTGTAGATTGTCTCGATTGACCTGTAGAATACGAATTAGACAGTAAGGAAGAAATGCCCACGATGACTTACGAGTGCTGAGAGTAGATCAAGCGCACGCATACGGATGCTGATATCATCGTCATCGACACTCGAGAGGATGGTGTCTTGGTGCTCCGCGACCAGGTGGGGGTGGGTGGGCACAATCTTTACCATAGCAAGCAAGGCAATGTACTTCACTGTAGTTCGGTTAGTGGTCTACCGGAAAAATCAAGCATATCACAAACGGTTCTGATCCGGATCCTCAAGAAAAGCTGCAAGTTTGGACACGCACATCCGCGCAAGCGAATAGCCATTAGTGCCCTGCAGCATGTTACCGATAATGCATGTATGTACACATTCGTATAGAAGGGATATTGCGGATGTTGTGGATATGAGGTCTGTAATCGGTGGTTGCAGCTTCTTCACGAGCCGCGGTTCGTGAGGTGAGATAGAACCAAACTAATAAGAGTAAGTTGGGATCGTGAGAAGTAAGAGATGATCGCACCAACTTGACGATCTTTATGAGCATCCAATTGTTAGAGGACGTGGTTAGAAGGTGGAACAGCTGCGGAGCGAGTGGAAGGTAGTCTTGGGGATTTTTCCGTGCAAGCTCACACAATACATTTACAGTTGCACAGACAACACCTGGTGTGTGCTTTGGTTAAACAGGCATATTGGTCTCGTGTAGTTGGGCTGACCTGGATCAGAATCTTCCAGCTTTTCCTGCAATCTGCCTATACCGTGAGGGAGAGCATCGGGGTACTTCTCAAACACTCTGTACATAGCAGCAACCGCTCTTTTGCGTATGTGAGGTCGGGAATGATTGAGCATACGGAGCAAATCAGGACTGAGGTCCCGTGCAAGGTCAGCGGTCATGATGGAAGAAACGCCATTTAGAGTGACGGCAACGTCTGCAGGCGTTGAACTTAGATCCTACATGGGACTGAATGGCTCATTTCACACTAAATGTTAGAGTCTCTCACCTTCTTGAGTAAATTGGTAGTCAACATCAATACGTCCGTGTCCTCGTTGAACGATTGGATGGCACCCAAATATCCTACGCTCTTGAGATGAATCTTGGGAGACGACATGACCTCTACGATGTGAAAGGAAGCCCAGTTCATGTCATATCCTAACATATCGAGCTACGGAAGAATTGTCATGCTCGAAGCTGGTTTCAGTAGAGTAAGACAGCGCACATATACAAGCTTCATGACAGCACCAGCCTTGAGCTCCATGTCTTTGCTCTTGATTTCACGCCTGATCTCGTCCATGGCCTGTGCAATAAATTTGCTTTCATCATTCTTGTTAGCCCGTAGGCCACGAATAAGATCCTGGAGCGTACGCTCCCACATGGCAAAAACCGATGTTTATCCCCAGAAGATGGGGCCAGCAGTTGTATTGAATGACACAGCACTTGAGTAACTGTGTCTTGAACGAGTGCTTCAAGTTTGGCAGGTTTAACGAATGCAGCCTGACAGGTGAGTGGTCGAATTACATAATCACTTATTCGAAGCCATCAAACCAAAGACTCTGTCTCCACAGTCGTTCCAAGTTCTTTATATATGAATCAACAAGTTTAAAACGCTCTCTCCGGGAAAGGAGGTCTTGTATTTCACCACTGAATATCATGCATTCTCTATTGTGTTCAAATTTTTGGCAAGGTCCAATTCTAGTCACAGTAAGTAGTATAACATATCCTTGATATGGTTACTGAGTCTGGGCCGTGAAGTTCTTGACCACCTTCCAAGTTCCGTAAGTAACTGTGTACCGTGCTGACGGCTGGATGGCCCACGACATACTAACAATAGATAGACGAAGCGATAATGACCTCCCTGCGGAGCATTGAGCGAAACATGGAAAATTAACCCATGCAAAAATCTGGTTGGTGACTACCTTGGTAATAGTGCTTACTAGTAAGCGCAACAGGAGGCAGAACCATTGGCCATCATGCTTGAGATGATGTTGACCCGTAATCTTAACATGTAATAGTCATTTGGGCTTCTATAGAGCAGAAATAGCTGATATTGATTGTTGCTGGTAGTAAGTGCAAAACATACGTCGTACCTGTAGGTTACTCGGCGCGCAGTCACAATGGTCTGATTACCTGAGGCTAACCAGCCAAATGCTATCTGGCACTTTGCATCACCTTCCCGCACCTCCTGCTCGCTCTTTTTTTTGGGGGGAGATTGGTGATGAGAGTGCCTGTGCTCGCATCCCGGATTCTGAGGACGTCCCCCCGCTTTCTCCACCGGTCGCGATCATGGTCATATCTGAAGAGTAGTAGATGACGATACTGAGCTTCGTCTCCATACCTAGGACAATGTTGCCCCTCGTCATCTCGTCTTTAGATCCAGTCACCAGTTGCCCACCGTCCGGGTTCCAGCGCACAGAAAGCATATTACTCCTGAACCACGTCCATCTAGCGATGAGCTTTTATGTGCCAATATCCCACAACTGTTCATACTCCCGCTACTTTCACCCCGTCCGGAGACAAGGAGAAAGTCGATACAGCGTTACCTCCATCCCTCCAGTGATTCGTAACTCCACTCTGCAAGTTCCATACTTGTAGTGAATCTTCCATAGATCAGGTCATGATTCGTGATTCGCCTGGCAGGTGTATGATGCCCTTGACCCGTCCTTCAAACCTTCAACAAGGCCTTATTAGTCACGTATCTTTGGTAAAGACATGATAGTTACCCAGGGTTGCAATTAACTACCGCAGCACGGTCTCAACTTCAAGCAACTAGCCGCAATTGCCTATGGGTATCACTCACCGAAAATTGTCTATTGGAATCAGACGCGGTCGAACGTTGCCGGTTATGAGAATCGAGATGAGCAGTGAGATGTCATGTGTAAGCACATAAGTAAAATCAATTTATTATTATAATTATCGTTGATACCTAGTATTCCAGGTCAGTCAGCACGAATATAAATTGCATTTAACTGGTTCCATTGAATATGAGTACAACGACTACAATGCAGTCGTGGCATATACAAGCGTTCCGATAACAACGCAAGTCGGATATCAAGGCGATGGGGATTAGGACGAACGCACGAAAAAAA
Organism: Rhizopogon roseolus; assembly: GCA_930272055.1. Lineage (NCBI taxonomy): Eukaryota > Fungi > Basidiomycota > Agaricomycetes > Boletales > Rhizopogonaceae > Rhizopogon > Rhizopogon roseolus. The sequence continues at coordinate 59,856 of CAKNEV010000135.1, forward strand.
AAACATAAACCTGAGAACAGCGAGGCAATGCTATAGCAGCGCATCACCATCCCGACCTGACGCAACTAACTGAACCCAGTCCTGACGCCACTGTGATATCTGCGATCGCAGCTTCTTGTCGCCGAGCATCCGTTCTATCCACGATAAAAGCGAGTCGTCGTCTTCAGGAACGAAGAAAGAGGAAAGAAGGGAGAGCACAGTCTCGAAATTTGCGGAACTGGAGGTAATATGATCTATTATGTAGTAGGCAAGATCAGAACAAAGATCACTGGGGAGATGGGAGTGACATGCCTCGATAAACCCATACGATGGCTACGGCCATGGCGACAAATAAGTCTTGTCCTTCCAAAAGATAAGCGTCCCATAACCGAAGCTGTGTTTGGAATGGGACGGAATTCGCGAAGAGAGTGATGTACCACTTGGTCGCATATGAAGTGGTGGAAATCATATGCTTCTTGAACGCAGAGTATACGTCGGGCATCTTCGATTCCATGATTCGTTCCTGGACGTAAATGGCCTGGAGTAACCCTGGAAAGCCAGGGGAAAATATGGCATGCATGTTGTAAGTATCGTGTAAGCGGACAAGGGCAGCGTAAACTTTTTGTGGCTCGAAGTAGCAAAGAAGAGTTGCGGCTATAGGCCCCATGCCCTGCACGTAGCCACATTGTGGGCATCGTAACGAGAAGGAGTGCAGGACGTGGAAAAGTGAACGTTGCCTTAAGGAATAAAGATCAGACTTGGCGGGATCAAAATAAGGGCCGATACGTACCCTAGTCCGTACCTCGTACGAAACATAATATGACCGCTGATCGTTCTCGGTACATCCAAGTCGATCTGAATGTCGTAGCTCGAGGGCTTCTCCAAGTCTTCGTAGTAGCATCCTCCGAGCTTCGCAATCACCTCAGGTCCGGACCTGGAGTACCTATTCATGAGCACCTCCCAAGCTGCACTTCTCCATCTATCGGGGATCCCCTTGTAAACACGCCGGCGAAGTTTGTGCCCCTTGGACGCCTTAATACCCCAAGATTCTACATTTCCACCAGGGTCCCGACTTCGGACTTCCATCATCCTCCCCCACTTCGCAACCCGCATCTGTTCCTTAAGCGAAGATGATGCTGCGGGCAGTGAGCTGACGGACACAGCATGGCTTGGAACCGATTTCGAACTAGCCCTGACTAGCGCTAATCCCTTACGCAAAGGACCAGATGGGAGTCGAATCAATCGGTCGTGAGATGGTACGGTGAAAAATCCATAGCTAGTGCGAAAAAATGAGGTTTTGAAGAGGATGTGCTCCTCAATCAAAGCTCACCGATCTAAGCCTGACAACACGTTGACCTCTTCAGCTTCCAGGGCTCGTGTCTTCTCTAAGGGACCAGCTAAAGCGGCCTCAGCGCGTAGCTCGCTCGCTCTACTGGCACGGACCCGCGCCCGTGTACGCTCCACGCCCTCCTCATAGCCATCACCCTTGACACCAGTCGCGTTGAGGTGCGCATATGTGCTTCGCACGTAAAACGCGTCTAGGTCTTCACCTTCTGATGGTACGAGCGAGGTTTTGCTTGAAGGAGAACTTAACTTGGACAGCTGCCTCGTGGTGGGAGAAGAAGATGGAGATTGAGAGGATGGTGGGACTATAGAAGACGGCCGTGGGGGGGTGAGAATTAAAGTGGGTTCTGGGTTAGGCAGGTCTGCACTTCTCAGTAGTGATGGTGGACGACTGGGAGGAGGCATATGATGTGATACACGAGGTGAGACGGCCTCCTGGTCAGTGGAAGAGCTACATGAAGTGAGAGCACTTTGGGGGCGGTTTGGGTTGGGAGAAACGCGCTTGGAACGTGGAGGAAGCTCCAAGGTATCTCTTCCACGAGAGGACGAAGAAGTGCGACTGGAAAGTGGGGTTGGATAGGCAGAGCCATTTGAAGTGGAAGATAGCCTTGTGCGATCATGAGGATTGGATAACTTGGTAGAAGGCTTTGTATCTGAGGATAGGTCGATATAGGTAGAGTGGGTATTGGAAACATAAGAACTTGTTTGATCGAAGAAATTATGGTATGTGAAGCTGTCACCCAAGGACAGGTCAAGGTCCTTCGAGGGATCCTCGAAGGTGGAAGAGGCAGTCCAGCTGGTTTGTGCTTCGTCGTCACCGTACATGGAGTAGATTGTGAATATGGCAGATTCTGTCGAACTGCGTTCTCTTTCGACCGAGGAAGATGAGTTAAGCTCTGTGACAGAAGATACGGTCAACGATGGTGATGACCTCGGTCGAAGTGACGATGGTGTTGGTAGCGCAAGAATGGTCGACGACGGAACCTCCATATAACAGAAAAGTCAAATGGGAAGAGGACTTGAAGAGTCAAATAAAAGAAGAAGGGAAGAAGGGAAAATGTGCTTGAAGGAATGTCGAGGGAAAGTGAAGGGGGCCCTTTGAAGGACAGTGAAAGTTTGGTGTGATTCAAAATGAACGCCCAATTGCCTGGAACAGGCAAGTGTCCCTAAGTCAACAGCCACCGCCCACGGTCACTGCGGGTTGCTGCTGGCAATCCCCGATATACTACGTTAGCAAATCCAAGTATGAACTGCAATCTCACCGTGTGACTCGTTGAACCATGCGTAGAGTACGACTCTCCATCAGCATGAGCTAGGCGCTAATAACCCTGCGCGCGACTTAATTTGCTCGGCGTCATTGGCAATGGCCAATCAGAATCGAATGAAAACGACCCGAGCTGATCTGCTTTATCTTTTCGGACTCGAAGAATGATAGGGTTGATTGATGCTTGAAGCTTGATGATGTGGCAGCAGACAATCATAGTCGCATTATTTCAATATCACCTCGAATCTGACACTGAAGCAAGTTCATCGGTTACTAGTAGGATTGTACACTAAAAGTGTCGTAGCTCAATCATAGTCGCCTTGCACCGGAGGTTGTGACGCCAATAGCAGACCACGCGTCCAGCCCGCACCAACCATCCGAACTAGTAACGATAGCCTGTAATTTTTCCAAAGAGAGCAGCAAACAGGCTCAAGAATTAACCGGGACTGAATCGCTTGTACCACGATATGGTGGGAGTTCAAACGTTCATCGGTCACCCAGAGTAGCGGAGATAGTAAATCCACAGCACCTAATCACCAAATGCAGGTGATCGAGGAGGAAAGATTAGATATCAATGACTCTTTTTAGACCCCTTTCTAATGATGACTGAAATCACTGAGTACCCTGGCTGCCATAGTAAAGAGAATTGCATGCTTGGTTCCAGAACTCATTAAACTGGAGGATTCAATGCACTGTACTTCTGTTGGATGTCTTCATCACTATTAGACAAGGTCTCGAGTCGAATAACACCTGTAATCACGAGATTTGAGAGGCAGCATAAATGTAATTGGAGAACAAAACGGTTACCGAGAAAACGCACTACTTATCCCGACACTGCTATGGATCTGAACCTTACTTGAACGTGCAGATCTATGCGTTTCCCTTGATAATGTTTTCCTTCTACTACGCAAGACTATGTGCTCGTCAGATGAGTTTCAGGGTCGTGCGCCAGTGAGCCTGCACCAGTGGTGGTAAGTTGGTATACGACACATGACTAATTTGCATCGGAAGCAATAAACTACTGTTTCTTCTTCATCGTCTATTCCTCAATGCTCAACCTCCCAGCACTGCACACCTACCTCACCCAGTTACTCTCACCCACGGACGCCATCCACACTGCACTGCTCCTCACTCCAGAGGGTGCAGTTGTGTCGTTTGCCTGTTCCGTGATTGCGAGCTCGAGTGGCAGTGGTGATCGTAGCAGTAGTCAGGGGAATGCAACGCGCCCGCTTGCATCAAGTTCTACTGATGGACATATGACACCACCTCATGTATTGAATGCTAATGTACATACGACTCCTCCACAAATTTGCACTTCACCAAAGCCGAACGCCCAAGGATCGGCCACACCATCTCATGTACTCCCTTGTGATGCATCAAGCAAGTGTAGTGGAACGTCTAATACGCCTCCTTCGCAGCGCTCGAAGGATGATGTCTGGATCTTGGCTGGCCTGAGCGCCGAGCTTTGGGCTGAGACGAGAGGCGAAGGGGATGGGACAGGAATGGAGATCGGGATGGTTGAGAGTGAGGTGAGAGTTGTTACATTCTTTGCAGTCTTTACTTTCATGGTCCTTTTCGAATTCATGCGAAGACCTACTTATGGACAATAATCATTCTTACTGCTACACCGAGATCTTTTGTCCATTTGTATGTCAACTGACAAGTTGGTCACGTAGGTGGGGCGAATCATTGTCGTCCCTGTGGATGACGCTGCTGTGGTGCAAGGCGAAAGGGATCCACTCCTGTTACTTGCTATAAATGGGGGCCCTGATGCTGACTGGAGGGTCATGGGTGCAAAGGTATGTGCCTCCTGTGCACATCCTTTCTCAAACTGATGTATTGTGCCCTGAAGGCTAAAAAACTGGCAGCATATCTTGCGCCTTCAGTAAATAAGCACCGGAGTGCTATAGATGCGTCTCCACTGAACCGTACACTGGTCAATGACAGCAAGAGTCGGACAAGGAGTACGACAACGTCCGTTAGCGCAAGGGCATGATGATTTAATGACGAAGATGTGATCTGCAAGTGATAAGGAACCGCTGCGGATATGCATATGGGAAGCATGCAGCCAATGAGAAGACGCGGTTTTGTGAGCATTGTGCACGACTTGGTGCAGGGCCAGTCCTGCTAACACTGGACAGCGCCTAGCATATTAATACGCGTACTAGTATGTCATATTGGAGTGAGAGTTGTATACAGTATGATACCCGATCGGCGGGTATCGCGGGAAAAAAGAGAAAACAGAACGGCGCGTCCGTAAAGCTGTAAACGCTCCTCTCCGTCTCTTAAACTCCCTTTTGGCCCGTCTTGAGGATGCGGTCATGGTCGTCCTCGGCAGCGTCGAGCATACGCATCGCGTCTAATGCGCGCAGGATAGTAGCACTCAGACGACACCACAGCGCACTCGCCCAACCCCAGTCGCGTACGCAGACTCATTCTACCTCCCCCTCAACTTCCCCAACCTTAACATCGGCCAAAACGGACCCATATGTCCTCCTTGCGCCTCACCTCGAGCAGCTTCGTACATCCCTTCTCACCCTCCTTGGCAGTTCCCATCCATCCCTCAACGACATTGCCCAATACTACTTCCTACACCCATCCAAACAGCTCCGTCCGGTCCTCGTCCTTCTCTTTGCGCGCGCAACCAACGGCTTAGGTCAAGGGTTTCCTGAGGTCCAATGGGCTGCGGACAATGCAAAAGCCCGGCAGCAGGAGCTCGACGCACCTTTGACTAGAAAAGACGTGTTATGTGACTGGAATCCGAGCATGCCAGACCACACCGCGTCCTTTGAAACAGCATTCGAACTGCGCCTGCCTCCTTCACCTCCCCCTCTCACTCCTCCACCCCCACTCCTCCACCAAACCCACTCCCCAGCCCTCACACACACCATTCTCCCTACACAACTGCGCTTAGCTCAGATTGTTGAAATGATCCACGTCGCCTCCCTCCTTCACGACGATGTCATTGACAAGTCAAATCTCCGTCGTGGTGCAGCGAGCGCCCCAGCCACATTTGGCAATAAGCTAACCGTGCTAGGTGGTGATTTCTTACTTGGGCGCGCAAGTGCCGCATTGAGCCGCCTTGGGAGTAACGAGGTAGTGGAGCTCATTGCGAGCGTAATCACCAATTTGGTGGAGGGCGAGATTTTGCAGATGAAAGGAAGTGGTGGGGAAGCCGCTCCATTGTCGTCGTTTTCGCCATCTTCTGTCCCTTCGTCTGCGAGTAATGACATAGACCTTAAAGCCCTCCGTTCTTCCCCCTCGCCCTCGCTCTTGTCACCAGCATCATCTGATAAATGGCCCATTTATCTCAAAAAAACTTACCTCAAGACTGCGTCGCTCATGGCGAAGGGCGCACGTGCTGCTGTTGTACTGGGAGGATGCAGAGAAGGCGAAGTGTGCAAGGAGGTGGCATATGCATATGGGAGGAATTTAGGCATCGCATTTCAGGTGAGTGTGCTTGCACACTTAAAATTCCGTTGGCTCTTTATTTCGCTACTGTGTATATTTTTAACTATGTGTTCTTTTTTGAACACGTCATATTGCCCTGTACATGGTTCCTATTCTATGCGATCCACACTCACCCTCCATATCCAGCTCATAGATGATACCCTCGACTTTTCCTCTTCCACGGCACAGCTCGGCAAACCTGGCTTTGCAGACCTCCGACTCGGTCTCGCAACAGGACCTGCACTCTACGCGGCTGAGGAGTACCCAGAACTCGAGGGGATGATTGGGCGGCGTTTTCGTGGGGAAGGGGATGTTGAGAGGGTCAGTTTCACATGCTCGAATCCATATTTTGACCATCGTTGACTGGCTACCTTTCATGCATACGCCGTACTCGGGTATATCCGTCCAGGCCCTCACACTCATCTCGTCCTCTCGTGGTGTAGAGCGCACGCGTGAGCTCGCTTATATGCATGCTGAGAAAGCACGGGAGGTATTGGCGCTGCTGCCTAGGAGCGAAGCAAGGGATGCCCTGGAGAGCTTGACGGAGGGCGTTGTTAGGAGGAAGTGGTAGTAGAAAGTAGAAAAGTGGCGGGATGGCGAGCCAGGACTGTCGTAATAGAAAGGTGGTGGGATGGTGGACCAGGACTTGTCGTAGTGCACGCCTGTTGATATCCGCCATAGGAATGTAGCGGTCCCCGCCTGTCCGTGGCAAGCTGAGATATCGTAGCATGTCCGCTAATTTTATCATTCGATTAGAGTACACACCATCATCGCAATTCAGTCTCACTCACTGAGTACTTCGCCATGTCTTGGGCGTGCTAGGGGCTTGACTTATTTAAGTAGTTCGGCTTCGGTCCGAACCCGGGTTAGTGAAGCCTATGTAAGTTCAACGACTGCTATTACTGGTTTACACTCTCAACCCTCAAATATCCTCACAATAATGACTTGAATAAGCGATATTTAGACCGTACTCTCTTTGGGAATACTCAAGATTGCCGAGGTCAAGTTCTAGCATGACAGCAGCGATCAACTTATGGTCCTCAATGCTCATCCCCAGTCGCTTGTCACGGTTCCCAGTTATGAGGCCATATCTAATAAGGTCATCAGCAGACCGCATACCACCGTCTTTGTTATCACTTTACAGTCGATCAGAATCAACTCTACATCGCAATCAACCAGTTCCGCAATGGCGACTCCCATTTCGTATATCGCGAAAGCAGATTTTGCACCACATGTGTCTTGCCGAAGCCTGAGATAATCATCGGTACCACGCAATGACCTTGTTCGCGGTCGAAAGCCTCGACAACTACCGTATGAACATGTGTGGTAAAGCTGTCAAGGAAATGACGCTGAGAACTTTGACTTGCAGTCTGGATTGCACGAGCCCAAAATCTACCTTGGACTTCGGATGTATCATCAAACACTGCTTGGTAACTCACTGTTGCACTATTTCACCGAGGATACGTCCACCTTCTGGTCGAATCATAAGAGGATTGTATAGGGCATCGATAGCAATTTCCGCCAGTCCCTTGGTGACTGCTGCATTTTCAATGTCGATGTATTTGTCCTTGGTATATTAGGACAAGCCATTGCTGTTAGAATGACAGTCAAACACCGTCAGAAACCGGAGGAAGAAACAGAGAACGAACCAAAATCGCCTTTATCGAATGATTCCTGTAACTCAGGACTTGAATGAAGCATCTATCCCAACTTTCACCTCCTCAAAATGAGGGTTCATTTCCCGAGGCCAAGGCCAGCTGGTCATGGTGTCTGAGGTACAGCATCATTGTGCTTGAGGATTTGCAACAGAACTATGTTCTCGTCCCCGGATACTTTGGAGTTATGTGCCGGCGCGGCTGCCTCATGACTGCTCTTTGAATTGTAGCACAGCCTATTTTCCGCACTATCACAGCCTATCAGCCACAAAGCTAGTGAATACCCGAGGCTCTGGATGTCACCATTATTCGCGGGAAGCCAGAAGCCAGAACGATACCAAAGGGTCGGATGCCTGCTGCTAAGCTGCCTGACTTACAGTTCTCCCGGGCCCTTCTTCTGCCGAGTCATGGCTGTTCGATCCTAATTGTGGTCTTCAGTGCTGCGTACTCAGCGACTAATTAGTAAGGTAGGGCTCCTCCAAAACCGACCAATCTTGGTATGGTGTGACTTGCGCTTTGCATACAAATAATGGCACACATTTGTCGGTTTTGTTGGAACCTTATTTTACTGCGAGAATGAGCGAGACAGAGAGCCGAATAGGATCCCATGTGATTTTAGTTTGCACTATAAGTCCTAGCTTGACTTCAAAGTTCTGAACGCATTGCCGGAGTATTTCTATATGTAGTTGTGCGTAAGCAAATTGAGAGATGACTTATAATAAACAGTAGTCAATATCAACTTATCATCAGCGCTCGGCGCGTATTTGCAGCTGTCACTCGAGCGGACCTATCAATTGAAGAGATCTTGGACACAGGGCCTGATAAGACGCGGAACTATTAGTCTCCCGTAAGCAGACCAAACAGAAGGGAGACAGTCGTCGTTCCTTCTTTTACGGACATGTAATGTGGGCTTATGGATGTTTGAGACACTCGGGCAAAGGATATTTACGACTTCGAGGTCCCGGCCTAGATTGGCGGTTGTTGCCTTTTGAGGAGTCATTGAAAGACATGAAATTATTGAATTCAAAGCTCACTGTACAACCTACTTGCACACCTCTTATCCTTGTCGTAAGCACTAAGAACGCTGACTACGAGTCTACAATGGGCCTCGAATCCGAGTCGAACATTCGAACCTTCAAATCCGCGGGTTTCTACACAGTAACTTATTTGTTCTACAGAAATCAAGAAATCATACGTAAATATTGAATTCTAACTGGTCAGTGGTCAACAAGAAAACAGACAGAAATAAGAGTAGCTAGTCATTGTAACGCGTTTCATTCCGACGATAAAATACCGGAGAACAGCAATACTAGCCAGCGCCAAGCGATGTGCGTGAGGCGCGGACAAAGGAAATCCTTCAAGGGACGATACATCCCTCCTGCGCTAGCAGTTGAATAGTTTTCTTCGCGGCGTCCTCCTTTGCATTCATCTTGCTCGACCCATGTCCAACGCCGTACTTGATATCATTGACTACAAGTTTTTAGTAAGTAAAAATATCCGCATGCATCGAGAATAAACCACGCACTCCGGTAAGTGCCTTCCCACATAACGCTGTTCAGTGGGCCGCTTTGTGCCTCCGCATATTTGCAGTGATTCCTTGCGGACGCGCCGTACCTCCCTTGGAGGTAGTTATTGAGACGCATGGCGTAATCTGCATTAAGCAGCGGTTAACAAAATATTTGCAAGAATATATGCCACCTCGGATGGAAAAATGCGACGTACGGTTAGTACTCATGATGAATGACTATAGAGTTGGCTTATAGGAAATGCAGCAGAGTGAGGTGGGCTTGTCGTTCGGGTGAAACTGACTTTCTGTTTGTCAAAAGCACCATAGGACGCCTCATATAAATCCCTCTGTGAGTTATTACACGTCAGTTAGCTGTGTCTGCCCAAACAAGTCCGTTCAAAGGCTCCATGTTGTAGCACGTCCAACGAATACAACGCATAGAACAGCTTTAAGCTATCAATCACCCACCGACTTTTGCTAGTCCACTCAGAGAGAAGCCCCATACGCGATGAATTTGAAATTGGAATTTTGACTTGCTCATGAATGACAGGATTGGATTAGAAGAACGATATTGCTGTGAGCATGTGCATGCCCTACACGCTCCCAAAACGGTCCCACCCCGATAGAACGTAAAGCATGATAACAGAACGGGCAATAAGCAATACACTCGCCCGTAGAGAACCCCCGAGGCGATAATATACAAAAGCGGCCTGCGAGATATTATGTTATTCGGCGGCGGCGGAGCAGATCACTACGTTCTTGACCACAGGTGAACTCTGGCAGATGGTGAAAATATGGTGTTGCTGCACCCGACGCATAATATGAGGTTGACAGGTACATATTGTGGAGGTAGCACAGGAGATATAGACCGAGATGATGGACAGAAACGTTGGGTGTCAGGACGGTCACTGAAAAAGAGATCGAGATGGTGCGGGCGTCTACCTAACACGTGAAGATGGGGGAACAATTGCAGAGCCTAAAACTGGTCCATTGCGACTCCCGAGTTAGAGCCATGGAAGTTAGCAAATAATACATACGGTATGCCGTCAGGGGGCTTACATTTTCATCGTCAATTGACACAAATTCGGCAAACCCTAAAAATCGGTAGGTGATATGAAAATTGTAGGATAACCTATATTTTTAACAGCGTGTTCGACGAAGCGCATCACCCCGACCATACAAAGAATGGATCGGGATCAAAGGTTAATTATGTAGCTTATAAATGTTGAGAAATCGAATCGTTCCGCGAAGGGAACGATCGATTAGAGCATGATTCCTTTCGAATCTACCACCGAAAACCTAGACTTCAACAGATAGAAGAGAAGATATGTGAAGCATGTTTTTTGAATGATAGAAATGTGGACATCTACATTTCCTTGTTTTCATGCACAGCCAGAGTCATACGTTCCTTGGAACGAATGAGAGAGTAAACCCTAGAAAGAAAGCCCTATCAGCACGGTATATGACACAGAAAAAAGGTTTCTTATCTTTTTGAACACCGGAGATCATAGCGGGCACCTCTGAGGCAGAAAAATATGATTGTAAACTTCAAGTGCAAACAAAGAAACGGAGCGTTCGTACTTGATCACATCAATGTAAAGAACCAGCATGCAGAGACTCATTACTCAATCTGTACAGATTCATTAGTAGTAAATGTTCGCAATGCGATCACCAGAAAGCGAGACCTAATATGACAATATGGCAAGATCCAACTATTTAACACTAACTTTATTAAACCTCAACTACAATGGTTGTTTACAACTATTAGAATCCGAACCTTCTGGTAAATAAAGGTACACAAATGCAGGTCGGTCATCAGGGTCTGACTCGGCGTTGAGGCTCTTGTATCTCAACGTTCCGCATCTGCAGTGCACCATTGTTTCGTGTATCGCACGAGGAAGTTGATGCACCGAGCCAGGTTCCCATTCAGTCGATATCCGAATGCGTCGGCGTGATGAACAACGAAAACGTGACATCATTGTCCGCAATCTTGGTGAGTGCTGAAATTGATAACAACGGGCAAGTTACAATCTGAAGGAGCCAGCATAGACCACTAAGGAACTAACAGCGCAAAGTGTTCCTCGTGAAACTTATCCTTGTAACACCTGGTGTATTCTTGATGAACGTTGGAATTGATGACAACGGGCAACAATTTTATAGTAATTACTAATTTGACAAGTAATATGGCAGACACACACTGTACTTCCGTGAGCCCAAGCAGGCTAACAACGAAGAAAATCAAGACTTGTAATGTAGCAACAGGTATGCATATCCTCGACTCGTCTTCCGTAGGGCTCAGCATTCAACATTGCATATACCGGTTCATCACGTGACCTAGCGTGACATTTTGCTGAATTTGCTCTAACTCGTCGTACAAGAAGTTTGAGTGAAATCTGTTCCTTGATTCTGTGCACCAAGTCTTTCTGTATTGAAGGTAGAGCGGCAACAGAGGGAGCGGGCTAGAGATCTAGGTAGAAAGGATATATTTATCTCAGTCTCGGTAGGAAGGACTCTTTGTACGACCTAGGTAGAAAGGATATATTTCTACTCGTTATCGTTAGCGCATTCGAAGTAAGAAAAGCTAAGTAAACTCACATCTCAGTCTCGGTAGGAAGGACTGAGATGTTCGTACGACGCGTTCGAATCTTTATAGTAAGAACATAAACTTGAAAGTAAATGAGTCGTCGTGAAGGTAAAAGAAAATTGTGACATTGTAATATGGATGAGCGTTTGCCGACTTCACCTGTCAAGGTGTTCCTGTATCGGTCGCGCTCGTTATCACTCGCTCTCCCCTGATTCCAACAAGTCTGTAGCAAGATGCCCACGTAATTTTTACATTGTAATTCGACAAACTGAGTGACGAGTAGGCATCATCACGATGGTGCAATGGAACAGATTTTGCTACATCTGATCTGAAGCAGAGTTACAAGCCAAAAGGACGTGGTCTGACCTAAGATCACGTGATGAACCAGTGCCCTATAGCTACCTTATCTGCGTTTCTTGTGTGGAAAACCGATCTATTTCGACTCGACTATACTTCTACTTACTGTTACGACCACTAAACAAATGTCTAGGGAGTTCGCACCAGGACTCAGTTTCGACTAACAAACAATCAAAGAGAAAGACCGTTCGTCACTGTGTGATACAATGAGGAAGGATGTTCACAGCGATGAGAGTAAAGGAGTATATTCAAACGTCACGTCTAAGGTCGCAAGCTTCT
>CAKNEV010000136.1:0-72143 GCA_930272055.1 Rhizopogon roseolus
GGAGACCATTTGATCGAGAACTGCTGATACACTTGCGAGACATGACATATCTTCATCAGAATTGTGGCCTCCTTGCAATATCTTGTTCTTTAATGCCAATTTGCTCATGCTTATGTATCACTTTATCTACCTTTGCCTTCTCATATAACCCTGTGAATTTTGACTTGATTTTGCCAACTATATCTAGGAAAAGCATGGGCACGCCGATTTCGTGATGGGGGAGATAGTATCAACATCAACTTTGAGGCATAGACCAAACAATGTCTTGAAGCCCATTCTTCGTGTAGTTTCTCGATGGTAGACATTCGTTAAGGATTAGGACCTAGGATCTAACGAGTTATGAGGAGGGGCCCCTGAACAAGTTTATTAACAGGCTTGAGGGCGAGTGACTAATACATCTAGATGCGGATGAATGATCTCATTGAAAGAGGACTCATGATGGGATTGTGACAAGTTCACGACTGACTGCTACTGTATCATACAGGAATATTCGCGACACTGTTCTGCTGGTCACTGTTACTTGTGGCAAGTACCACAAACAGGGCTAGTCTGACTGGGCATCGTGTTGAGCGTAGAGCAAACTCGGTTCAGAAATTCCCGCGGCTGGCGCAACTGTCAAACTTGCATATCGGACATGTCAAAATAAATTCACCTTACGATAAGTTCCATTTTATTTCGGACAGAAAATTACTATAATATATAGCGACTCGTTACAGACGAAACATCTGTCCTTCCTGACCAGAGACTGAGATGTGAGTATTACATTTACTTAGACAGCACATTCATTTGCTAACTCGTCGTTAGTTAATTCACTCATTTAGCTCACGCTCCTCAGGCTTCCTTTCCCTCGTCGCCCATAACCTTACCAACTCGGACTGGGCGTCCGAGTGGGCGTCCGAGTGGGCGTCCGAGTGGGCGTCCGAGTGGGCGTCCGAGTGGGCGTCCGAGTGGGCATCCGAGTGGGCATCGGAGTGGGCATCGGAGTGGGTATCGGAGTGGGCGTCCGACTGGGCATCGGACTGGGCGTCTGCATGATTCGCCGGTATAACGCAGTGAGAACCGGTTCAGCATGGGGTATATTTCCCATAGCCATTGCTTTAATTTTAGCTGGAAGACCCTGCAGAACATCCGGCTCGCTCTTGTGTTTCACTAAGAAGGCGATTTCCATTTTTCGAATGGCATCGTGCCTTCGTATGGGAGTCAGCAACAACCGCAACTTCGGCATGATCATCCATACCTGGCAGTAAACTTGGAGAATGCCTCCTCCAGTATATTGGCCGCTGACAACCTGATTTCGATGGCTTTGAAAGCAAGTTGAGATAAATTGTCGTTGTGGAGCTGTACTTCACGTTAATCTATAGAAATATAACAATGCAAGCTCAAATTTACCTTCATAGCTAGTTGATACATCGACTTCGGGGAGCAATGTGGTGGACCATCTTTAACGGGACCCTGCTGAAGTGTTGCCTTGGCTAGAGCTTGAGATCGCAAGCTTGAAAAATTGACAATGCCGGTGTAGCAGTAATAAACATAGGCATGCCACCTGCATCTCGACTCAATTACAATTCTGGGACGCAAGGGACACGCCTACGTGTTCCATGCGACGCCTTTTACGAGGACTACTCGAGATCCACTTTTAATGCTCTCGATCAGTACCGTTTCAGCCTCTTCCAAAAGCGATGACCGATCATTTGACTGCTGAAACCCAGCTGTGAGGTGGATGATGTTAATCTGACATACGCATGAAGCATGAAGATTTTGTACCTTCAAAGCTGGAGAAAGACGAGATGGAGATAGATCCATTATCAGTCGCATCTTTTTGATCATCATGAGGATCATCACAAGAAATAAATGTACAAACGGACAAACCTTCGTACTGCTGAGCATCGTGTACTAAGGTGTCGGATTCCTGGTCATGACATGCTGACACTTCACCACTCATACGTAACTCTTCCGCGGGCGGCACCACAGGCAGAATGTTGCTCTCTTCGTCGTCCAGATCACTGTCGGATTTGTATTCATAACTCTCCGGCGAAGTAAAAGGGGCAGTGTGGTCTTCAGGCACTTCGAAGAGGGATGGGATACCAAGGTCTTCTTCAGCTATTTACGGAGTTCAGTAAGTCGCTAAAAGAAGGAAAAAAGAGAAGAATATACAAAAATCTAGCAAGAGCGTTGTTTCTTGTAATACAGCGGTGCTTGCATAAATCGGAATTGGTCTGGCAACTTTTCCGGGAGACAGACGACGGGTATAAACCTGGAATATGATATCAAATGATGTCCCAGTCTTGAGTGATCCCTCAAGGGCACGAAGAGCAGTGCGGGCCTGAGGAACACTGGGTTCTTTAGCACTGGCAGGTGCATATGGTACGGGGCCAGCGTGTGTAATCACATCAAATAGATTCGTCGGTACGGAGGTAAAGGCGACCTCCAGCGAGACCAGAGCGTCTCCAAGGTCGCCAATAGAACGAGTAATCAACAAACACGTGTCACTTCCCAGGGTTGATGAGAGAGGCGAGTCTCCGACATGACCATCATCAGGATGCGATGGAAAGAAGAGCGTAACCTTAACCGGTGCACCATGCCATGCGCTGGGGCAATTGCTGGAATAGAAGAATAGCTGACATGTCGTTGGTATTGACGGGCTATCCTTCCTATTGATCTTCTTCCCCGACGATGTCTCCCTGTTGGTCTCCTTCTTCGACGAGATCTTTGCCTTAGTACCCTTAGGTCTCGGAAGAGCCCGTAAGATTAGGTACCAGCTAAGACCCGCAATAGGGGATTGAAGAGGAAGAGAAGTGTCAATTTCGCCTTCAGAGCACAGACGAAACAACGTTGTGATGGAACTTGAAGTCCAAGTTTCTTGTAGTTTCTCGATGGTGGGCATATTGGTTGGAGGCGCTGTACGGCGACTCCTCCAACGACCGCAACGAGGTTATAAGTGCTCGCATTCTCGAGACCCCTGGAGCAACATCGTGGTCTTGTCACCTTAATAGGCATTCGAAAGGATCTACGGTCAAACGAACGAACCACTCATCTGATAAGTCACCTTGTGTGTCAGGGTCAGGGTCAATACATTTATACTAATCGGATTCGGTACCTTCCGACCTCCTCTTTCGACCAAATGAGGAACGGCGCTGTATGGCCCGTCCATCGTTGCTGAGCGTCGTGCAGGAGGCGCTCGAGCAGTCCGCAACTGTCTCACCGACTGAGTCTGTCCATCCTCTCAGCATCGCGTATACTACAGTAACCGCGCAACTCGATGCAGTCCTTAACACAACTCACCACCTCAATCATGCGCTCAACCAGATCAATGGCTTGCCCCTCGGCGAAAATGCCACCAAACTCGTCGCCCTGATGAAGGAACTCACCTCGCTGACATCCTCAATCAGCCAGTCAGCTGCTGCGTCCTCGTCACTCTCATCTCTGGTACAAGGAGGCAACAGAGTAATCTATCCAGATACAAGTCCTCCAGATCCTGCAAAGATCGCAGAATGGGGTCGTAATCTTGGCATGGAAACTTTCGTAGACGGGTCAACGACTGTCCTCGCAGGCAAAGTACTGGTGCTCGATATTGATATCAATGATCATGTCGCCGTCAAGACGTCCTTCGCCAATAGTAACAACAATACCGGGAGCGCGTCGGCAGCACCAGAGCTAGACACCTTTCTCGCGCAGGAAGTGACCCGTTGGATCTATGCAGCGAGATGCGCTGCTGGAATACATATGGATTCCGGCCACTCAAAAGAGGATCCTGCCATTGAAGCTGCACGTCGTAGCCGTGAAATACAACAACACTTCCGGTATCTCATGATGCTGGACGCGCTGGCAGCTGCAGAAAATGAGAAAGGACTGCGGTGGTTCATGGAACCGACTTTTATTGCAGATCGCATTAGAAAGCAAGTTGCCGCGTACGCTTGTTCCTTTCTTCCGCTTGTTTTGCCTCTGACCCGCGACATACAAAGTTCACCGCAAATTCAAACTCTTGACAAACTCCTCACGCAACACGCCCTTCCTCTACCCTTCATTGTGACACCTTCATTGTCATTCCTAGTCTGGCTTTCACCCCGTGCATATCTTCAGATCCTGCGTAACTCTCCGTCGTCCAAACAATCGTCTATATGGAACATTGACATCCCTATAGCCCATCTCAAGGCATCACTGCAGGACATACCGGAAGATGTTACTATTGCCACACTGAAATTGATCCCTTCAACTGAGGTGCCACCGCCCAAGATCAACTTGCCGAGTGACACCTCAGGCGACCATCTTCTTTTAACTGCTCCCTCACACATGTGGGTGCTCGACTTCACCGCAAAGTTACCCCAGAACGGTGTGGTGATGTCTCAAAACCGCATGCGTATCATCCAAGGGATAGTCGAGTCTCACTCCATTGACCTAAACTCGGGATTTGGGAACATGTCCGGCATGGGGACAATGTCAAGCATGAACAATATGAACTTTGGAGAATTTGGTGTACCATCGCAGGTCAATGGAGGGAGTGGAGGAGTTGGTTCGAGCTGGTTCGACTTATTGGCAAGTCACTTTCCCGATATCTTCGCACGCGTGTGCTGACTTACACCCAATACAGCTCAATAAAAATTCTTCGGCGGAATACTACAGTGCAATTTATGTATGTGGAATTGGCACAGGTATAAACACATGCTGACCGTTGATCTAGCAATCACCGAGTGGCATCCATCCACCGCTGTATCTTCGCCTTCTAGCGCCCCAGGAACCAGGATTTCTCCTCCAGAGAGTTCCAGTGAGGAGCGTCAATCAAGCTTTGCGGGTATTGGAGGAAAGTTCCATTTTGACTAAGCTTTCAGATCAAACTTAAACCACATTCTTTCAGGTTGTCAGAGAACAATGTTGGCTGAATGAATCACTAAGCATACCTAAATGGTCGCCCGAACATGAACAGCAACCACATCAACGACAGCCTAATGCAGGAATGCAGCCAGAAGATGCAGTATCAAGTGATCTACTCGCCTCGATGCTCGCGGGAACGGCTACACCGCATTCTATCCCAGTGAATGTCTATCTTCCATCCAACGCCCTGTCACTATTCTCCCAATCAGCCACTCCGTTTACGGCCCAGCACAGCGGGCTTGGCATGGCCCCCCCTGCAAGCGCAGGATCTAGCAGTGGGAGCTTGTTTGGTCCAGGCGACTTGGAGATGGACATGGAGATTCCCGGGCTGAGTATGAGCATGGGTGGAAGCGTGGGCGTAGATATGGATCTAGGTATGGATCTTGCGACTCCGGCTGATTCCATCATGCGGCAGCAGCGTGGTCCAGAGACATCCCCTCCTCCGGTCATTGTGTTGTCCTCTCCGACGCCTGTGCTTAAGAGCGGGCTGATTGAAATACGGGTTACGTTGACTGGAAGGAATGGGAGTGCGGTTGGGGAAAATGCTGTTCGGGTTGAGGCTTCTCCAGGTGTCGAGACTTCATACATGCCGGATGTCGTGAGGCGCGGTGGGGTGTGGAGTCTTCCTGGACGTGTCTGGGGTAGAGTGTAATGATCTATTAGCAACTGTGATAATGTGATTGATGCACCCCTTGGGATTAATATCGGCAAGTGACAGATCGTAGTTCAATCATAATAGTGCACGTTCAAGGCCTCATCGACATCTTTGTGAAATGTCATAGGACTCAGGAGCTAATTACCCTGATAAGTCATTTACGCAATTTGAAATCAATTTATCACTGCCAGTGTCGAAATCTGTGACACCGCTCGCACAAACCCGCTACTCTTCCAGCTCATTGCATTAATATCATCGCAAAGTCGCTGCACGGCACACGTCAAAGATGGAGAGGGTACAGTTCCAACAGGAGCAGGTACGCTTCCCTTTCACAGGGTCGACCTTTGACTGAGGATGCACAGATGGTCGCAGAGCTCAAAGACCTCGTCCAAAAATGTTTGTTCACCCAAGTAGGTCGATTCATGTCGCATCACTCTTCAGACCTCACACAGCTCTGCTTTAGTCGGAGGTCAAGCAAATCGTGAAAAAGCGTACGCTATTTGAAACCGCGCTCGTCCGTCGCATACCAAAGAAGAGTGATTTTCTGCGATACGCGGCATATGAGATGAACCTGGAACAGCTCAGGCGAAAACGCATGGAGAGACTAAGTATGTCCTCCACCATGTTTCGTATTCCAGATAATGCAGACCGACCCTTGCTCCAATTTTTTATTTATTTATTTCTCAGAACTGGAAAAGACAGCGCCGTCCATATCAGATTACGCCCTTGTCCGCAGACAATTCCAGATATTTGAACGTGCGCTGAAGAAATTCAAGTCGGATGTGGGGTTGTGGATACAATATATCCAAGTCGCAAAGCGTGAGGGTGCTCGTTCGCTAGTGGGACGCATAACAGCCAGGTTCGTCCAGTCCGACGCTCATCAGTCCATTCTCAATCGTTACATACAGGGCCCTCCAGCTCCATCCAAAAACCCCTTCATTGTATATTATTGCCGCCTCTCATGAACTCAACCACATGTCACCTTCCGCTGCACGGGCCCTCCTTCAGCGTGGACTTCGACTCAATGCAGACAGCGTCGATATGTGGAGAGAGTACGTGCGAATGGAGATGAACTTTGTAGAGGGGATGAGACGGAGGTGGAATGTGCTGGGAATTCATGAGGAAAATGAACCTGTCAGTGAGGACATGACGATAGCTGAGAAACATCTGGAGCCAATTGTCGATGACGGCATGGGGGAGGTGTTAGCAGGGGAAGAAACGGGAATTAAGCCACCAGAAGAGATAGCAGCAGAGAAAGGAGGCGATGAAGGCGAGAGAGCACGACAGGCAATCATGAATGGTGCTATCGTCAAATCCGTGATTTCAAGTGCTGCAAAGGGTATGTTCCATCATCCCTCATTGAATACTCAATGAATTGAACTCCACAAGCCCTGCCCAAATTAAGTTTATTTTCAGCTCTTGAAGCCCTAATCCGTTCGTATCCCTGTCAAGAAGGCCTTCGCATAGGCCTTCTTGATCACCTTTATAGTGATCTCAAAGACACGCTACCGGGTGACCCTCAAGCCATGAAAATGATGGCAACGAGAAAACTTCGAGAGCTTACATCGCAGGAGAATAGTGATGACTCAGACCTGACCGAAGGCGAAGACTTCGTCGATGCACTTCAAAGTGCAAACGAGACGCTCTCCACAGCTGTTGGCACAGAGAGCACAAATAACTCTGGCATGGCTGATGTCTATATTGAATTTATAGAGGAGTGGTGCCGATTGCCCACGCTAGATCCAAGTTTGGTGAGTTTGACATCGTCCACCTTCTCTTGCATTCCGGCTTAGCAGCGAAATTAGCGTGTATATCTTGTAGCTTCCCTCAAGAAAATTGCTCGACAGCCGAATGCCTCACCTTCGCTGCGGGCTGCACACATGCGACTGGTATTGCCTTCAAGTTGATGTTGCAATTAAATTATTCTTCTACTGTATGATGCATGGTAGTAGACTCTTGTCGCAATTATCATCGTGTTGAGGGGGTCCGAGTTCTTATGCATACCAGCGACTACATGTCTTGAAACCGAAATCATTTTGAGCAGAGTGCCATTGAATATATATCATGGAGGCATGCTCATCCGGAATTCCTTCTTCAAGCTGTTTCTTTGTAGACTTCCATGCGCAGGCACAAGAACAGTTGATCCGAAGGATCTTTTCCTGTGCCCACGGCTTAGTCTCTCGAACCAATGGAGAAACTCAAATAAATTTCTACTAGAGATACGAACTATTATAAGGCCATTTTGTGACATGATCTTATGATTTTAGGTACGTTTTGAGCTAAATAAGGCGATATCGCACGCACCTTCCACTCACCTGGTACACTCGAATCTCAGCTCACTGCCGGTGGAGGCGTCCAAGTCGTCACTGATGATATTTACGCTATCCTTGACTCCATGAAACGCGCAAGTTTAGTCAGCATCTTATGAACTACTTATTTCAAGCTGGAAAAGAGACTGATCAATCTCAACTCCTGCGTGGTAGATGGCGGACACCAGAGTCATTGTAGTAGGTGCTGGCATTGCTGGTCCCGTCCTTGCTATCTTCTTGAAGACTAGAGGCTATGACCCTATCATATACGAAAGACTGCCCGGTCCAGGAGAGGGTGGGCTCAGTTTCATGTGAATGCACACACATCTCCTCTTCCTTATCAACCCCATACTAAAAGCCGGAGGACACAGGCTGCAGCCCAACGGTCTTCGTGTCCTATCACTTATCCCCGAGCTTGTGGAACAGATCCCGGGAAAATCCCCTGATAGGATAATATACTGTTCCTCCTTGGACGGAAAGGAGGAGATTCTCGTCGATCAGGTCGTCTCGCCACAAGCGATGCGAGAAAGATTCGGCTTTCCCCTGATAGGAGTCCGCCGGGCAGAATTTCATAAACTTTTGATCGACACAGCGGAGAAGCACGGCATTGAGATCAAGTGGGGACACCAGGCCATTCAATTTGAGCAGAGCGAGAATGCGGTGGAAGTCTCGTTCGCGAATGGCGTCAAGGACACGGCGAGTTTTGTCGTAGGTTGCGATGGGCTGCACAGCAACACTCGGACTGCGCTCTTTGGGAAGGAGAGGGCAGACTTTACGGGATTGGTCCAGGTGCGTCCGTTTTCGGTGATGGTCTTAGTTGATATTAGAGTGAGTTTTTTGTCTGCAGTTCGGAGGGCTGTCTCCTACGCCGCCTGACCTTCAGGGGAAGTTTGCGTTTGTGAATAATTACGGGAATGGGCGCCATATGGTTGCGTATCCGGTCACAGACGACAAGTACTCATGGGCGTAGGTTTCTTCTCAATCAATTTGCTTTGTTCACGGGTTGATATTTTTGGAGTTCAGCATCACTACTCGGGAAGCGGAGGTCAAGGAAGATTGGAAAACGCAGATCGCGGAACAACAGGACAAAATCCGAGGAGGGCCTCTCTCTGTTTGGGGTTTTGGAGCCGGAGACTTGGTAAAAACCGGTGAGAAGATCGTCAAGGTCAGTTTTTTTCGCTCTCTATGGAATTCCCATTCACTTGAATGCCATTTGGACCAGTATGGTCTTTACGACCGACCCGAGCTCAAGTCATGGTTCGAAGGAAGGGTCGTTCTTTTGGGCGACGCAGCTCACCCCACAAGTCCAGTATGCGATTTAGCCCTAGAATTTTTGCGGCGCTGATTGTCCTTAGCATCTGGGTCAAGGCGCCAATCAAGCTTTCGAGGACGTTTACCATATCGTGCGGCTTCTGAAGAAGTATAATCCATCTGCCAGCCAGCCGTCGACGGAACTGTTATCGCGGGTGTTCATTGATTACCAGGATCTCCGGCTACCGCGGACCTCCGAGCTTGTGAAAGGGGCTAGACGACAGGGAGAGGCTCGGGTTGTCGAAGGTATTGATGCTTGTAGGGCTCGGGATGAAGCAATCCGCGCAGGCATCAATGATGACGCAGCGAAGAGGGCCGAGTTGCTATCTGGACCATTCAAGGACAGCGAGATCTAGTTTTTAGAAGCAATACCAATTCATGAAAATTACGACCAATCGTTTCTTCAAGTTGAAGGATGCTGGCCATTGCCTCGTACATGGTCCAGACAAAAGCACTGAATTGGCACTATGCATATGAAACATACAAATATGAAATGAATGAACGACGAGAAAAATAAAGGGTTGTCAATGAAGCGCTGAGGTTGTTAATTGCATACACTTGTACGGTAAAAAAAAAAAAAGCTTGGGGAAGGTGGGCATCAGTTACAAGGTCACACCTGGATCTATAGTATATCAAAAATATTGGGGCACGATACAGTCCTGCAACTGGCGGGAAAGCAAAGAAAAAGAAAAGTAAGCTAAAACGAGTGTGGATCTGTGGGCACTTGATGGACGATGAACAATGGCAGTGGCAGGAGAAACTAAAATTGAGATATTTGGGATTTGAATATGAATATGAATATGCGATTTTTTTTCCTGCTAGGTTTTTTTTGCGAACTGAAGGCCGAATGGTGCACAAAGCAAAATACCACAGAGATATGCACTAGCCCGATGGTGGTGGACCTGTCTGCATATAAAACCACATACCAAGTCGAGACACATGAGCACGCGAGTTACAACAATAAAATGGCTGGTTTCGCACCGTAAGTACAATACATCAACCTGCTCTCATCCACAACGACGACAGCGCCTACACGACAATTAAGCACCTCTAACAAAACATCGACGCAAAAAACACAAGAACACACTTCACTACACCTCAACCACAATCACAACAACATTAACGCCTCAAAGCAGACAGCATCTTCGCCAGTGCATTGATTTGGCCCTTCTGCACCTTCTTCGGCGAGTCCTCTTCACCACCACCGCCACTCAAATCGGTCGTACTCGTCGCCGCATCGCGCAATGGTGCAGGCCGCTCGCTGATCGTGTCCAGCTTCGACTTACGCGTGCGAGATTTCCGTACAGGAGGCTGACCAAAGATATCGCCAACTGGATTCGAGTGCATTTGACGTGGCAGCTGGCTCAGCTCCCAAGGCACACCATCCATGACTACGATACAATCAATACCTAACCAAAAGAAGAAAGGAGGAAGCTCACTCTTGACGTTCTTTAGGATATGCGGCTGGTTCTGACTCTGCCCAGTCCTCCAACTACCACTCGACACGCTCGTGGCCGTCGTCGATACACTCCGCATGCTAGAATTACTATATCTCGTAAACGCGCTCGTGCTCGTGCTCGCACTGCTCATCGAGCTCCGCCAGTTGCTGCTCCGTACACTGCCAGGGGGAGAATGCCCACGCACGCTGCTCCCGTTGACGCCGCCACTATGCGCGCCACCAGCAGGCGACGCGGTGTTCGCAAATGCAGAGCTGAACGTGCTAGATGCGCCTGGTGGCCGTCCGCGTGCCCAGGTGGACGCCACATCAGCGGGCGAGCGCTGCCGCGTGAGTGGGGTGTGCGGGGCTACCACATTAGCGTTCCCATTGGAGCCGACATCGATGTTGCTGCGCGAGTCATATGAAGACGACCCTTTGTGGCCATACGGGCTGCTGGATTGCGCGTGCACATGGGGCGTAGGCTGAGAGAGCCCCATGATGAGGTTCGTCACATTGCTTGCGGTACCCGTAGCCACGATGGGTTCCTCCGAAGGTGAAGCAGGAGCGGCGGCATTCTTCCCGCCTCCAAAACCCAGTTTCCACTTGCTCGGCTTCTTCGCTACACGAGGCACTTCTGTCTCCAACGGTGGAGCCACCTGCGAAGCAACAGCACCAGACGCAAGAGACGCAGACGTCGATGCGGGACGCGCCAGACTGGACGCATGGCTCTCATTTCTGCTCAGGTCCACTACTGCGCCACGAGCAAGCGATGACGAACGACTCGCACCCCGACTCGCTAGACTGATTTCCCGTGCTAAGCTCTGCGATGCAACAGCGAGAGTTTCGAGCGTCTCATCCGTCGTGGTCTTTGCCACTCCTTTTCGCGACCCACGCTTCCCGCGCTTCTTGGTGGAGCGCGAGCGCCCATCTTCATCTTGCTCATTATCGGCATCAAGGTACTCCTGCCCCTCACGTAGTCTCAAATCGTGCTCTCTCGATACGTGTTCCGGCTCCTCGACTAAGACACCACCCACGCTTGGCGCCCTGCTCAGCGACCGACTGCACACAAGCGGAGTGCGCAATGCCGCGCGGGAGGATGGGCGACGTGAAGGTGGGCATGACGAAAGCGGGTGTCCGACCGTCGACGAAGCCGTACTGAGAAGGCGTTTGTGTCCTCTGTGCGTACTCTCACGTTCGGAGAGCAATGCGGGGAGGTCCTTGACCCACGCGCCGAACTGTTTGGCGGTGATGGGCATATGGCTAGCATCGAACGGGGGGAGGACAAAAACGCGCTGAGTGAGGAATTCGGCGACAGGCCAAGTCATGCCGGTGAAGCGCTGCATGAAGAAATGGGCACCGTGCGCACGGAAGAGAGAAAAGGAGGAACAGACACCATCAGAGGTATCCGTCCAGGGATTGTAGTGGTACAACCTGTCGATGGCAGCGTCAGTACGTCAAGAGATGATTTCAGTGAGATGACTTGCATGTTGATCAAGACAATACCAAGACTCCACACGTCACTTCGCTCAGGGCTGTAGGTCGGGGAAACATTGTTGCGGCATTCGAAGCTCATGTAGGGCGCGCTCCCGCAGTCCATGTCGGCGCTTTCTTGCTCAGTCGTGCTCAGCCCAAAATCCGTAAGTTTGACAAGGACCTTGCGTTCCATGCGAGACTCGGAAGTCGAAGAGCTAGACACGTAGCCATCTGTTACGATAAAGTTTTCTGGCTTGATATCGCGGTGGAAGACACGCTGCTCATGGCACGCAGCGACAGCATCGCACATCTGAGCGAACATACTTGCAATTAGTCTGAGTCTTGTATGGCTTAGCAAGGCCGAGGGATTTAACGTGGCGAGCAGAGACGGGGTAGGAGGGGTCTTGCCCTCGCATCCTATGCTGTTCAAGCTCTCGTCGCTGCCTTCCGAGGGGGGTGGTGCATAGTGATCCCGAGCCTGCTCCAGGAAATAGAAGAGATCCTCGCCAGGGACATACTCTAATACAAGCAATAAAAATGCGTCTGTTTCGAGGGTACGGTGGAGGGTGACGATGTTTGTGTGAGGCTCGAGGGACTGGTGGATAGTGACTTCAGTGAGCTGGGCGCTGAGGGCTGCGTCGTCGAGGTTGGCCTTGGAGAGGACCTTGAGTGCAAAATTCCTGCCATAGACGATGGGCGGACTTGAGGTAGGGCTAAGATCAAGGTCGAGGATGCCGAGATGGCCATCATCACTGACGGGGTTCGAGGGAGGACGAGACATGACCTCACGAACAAGGTAGACGACGGCGTAGCTGCCTGTTCCGAGCCTGCGGACGACTTGGAATTCCTTGGCGGTGTTCATGTCTATGACGGGAGCAGCAAGGACAGAGGAGCGAACAGGCTCGCCCAAAAGGAGTAAATCCTCACCAACGAGGTCACCGGGTGCAAGGACATCCTCGATGAGCGAGGAGACGGAAGGTACTGTGTGGATACGGTTGTTGTTAGGAAGGGAAAGAGGAGATGATGGAGGGAGGGGAGAGAGATTGGAGACTGGAGACAAGGTTGGAAGAGGTGATGGGAGCGAAATAGGGCTTGGAGGTGAAGGGGGCGAGGGAGTTGGAATAGAAATAGGTGTTGGGGAAGGAGTCAGAACTGAGGAAGCGGTTGACGGCTTGCTCGGGCGAAGGACGTCCTTGGCGAAGCGCCTGTTAAAAAGACGAGAATGGGCATGCGGATTGTCATTATGGCGAGAACTTGGAGTAGTAGAGTTGTTGTTGTTACTGGGGGGATTGAGAATATCTTTACGGTTCTGTTTATAGGGAAGGGGGAGAGGAATGGGTTGGGCAGAATACTGCAACATGAGCTCGTGGAGACGGGAAACGGAGAGGTGATGGTAAGGACGCTTTCTGTTGCGGGGAGGAGGAAGAACTGATGATTCGAAGGAAGAAGTCAAGGAAGATTTTGAGTCAAACGAGGACTCTGAATCTTCGTCAGACTGCTCAGAGTCTTCAGAAACCTGCTGGACGTCTGAGGCGTTGTTAGATCGAATGCATGCAACGGTGGAGGTAGAAAAGGCGATAGCAAATCTGGTCATAACGAACGTGAGCGTGAGCAGAGTTAATGAGAATAACGATGGGTGGGAAGGAAAGATATGTACCGGAATGTTATAAGGTAATCTTACGGCTTTGCCTCGAGGCGAACGTGACAGTCGGGAGAGGATGATGAGCTCGAGGAGGAGGAGGAGGAGAAGAAGAAGAAGAAAGGGGGGAAGAGAAAGAAGAACACTGGATTGGTCAATAATTCAATTTGTTCAACGTGAACGATTGAGCGCACACCAGGTAAGCCTAGTTCACCGTGGTGCGAAGTCGTTACAGCCACGAACTACTTCCATGTGCTACACACCGGCCTTGTTGCCTTTTTCGGTTATCACACCCAACCATCTCTGCCCTATTTTATTTCCTCCCTCTCTCTCTCCCCCTCTCCCTCTTCTCCTCTCCATTCCTTTCCTCTCCAAACGACCTCGACTTCAACTAAACAACAAATTCGTTGCACTTAGAATATCCCCTCCCCCCCTTCCTTCCCTTTTACGTCTCTATTACCACCGCAGAATTTGCTTACCATATGCTCCATCCTTTAATTAGTCCCGACTCCCAGTACCATGCGTCTCATCTCGATCTCCAAATCTCTCTCCTCTCTCCACTATCACCGTTTCCTCTCTCTCCCCTGTAGATCAACATGCTTCACAATCAACCGACTGCGTATGTAAAACGGACTGCGCACATGCGCATCCTCATAATTTGTCTTGTATCGCAACCGAATACCTCGTTGTGATCGTTGCTCTCAAAACTCCATACGTACCACGTCCCGCCCGCATGCACGTGTTCAAAAAGAACCACACTCCTCTTCATAATTGATGGCCTCTTAACCTCCAATCACGCACACTTCTCTTCTTTTTGATAATGCTAACGGCCCATACATTGTTTTCTCCCGTCTATCATACCCTATCTTTATCACCATGCTGTAACTGAAGAATCTTCTGCTCCTCGCGGGCATCTCCTTCATTTCGATCCTCTGCTTCTCATTATCATTAAGTTCAATTGTGCCTCCAATTAGGTGTAATCTCTCCTCTTAGTCTCTGGAGAGAGGTACACATCATGATATACCACGCCAAGTCTAGATCCGTATCACCGCTTGTTTTTTTCCCGTTCATGAGATCCCTCTGTTCGGAATACCTCTCGGTCCGAGAATTCACCCTCACCCACACAGCGCGAGGGCGATCGCAAACAGGCCCCGCGGTAACACTGTAGTCCGTACTACTGCCTATAGACTACTACTACCGCACCTTTCGACACTCCGGAGCAACCATTACGCGTTGGGAATTCCTACCTCATGCAACTTGCGCGCAGTCCTCAGTAACGTTCTGAAGCGACAGGGTCAAATCTCATATATGCATACCCTGAGTCAGCTGCCATTACTAAGGTCTGCTTCCATGTCAGTTAAGATTTGAACCTCGTGAAGACTCATGACGTCTATGCACCAGCACAACACGCCAAGACAATAGTACTCCTCGATAGGGAAAGACCTTGCGAATTTTCAGGCCCGTTCACGCCAAAAAAAAATTCCCTCCCTTCGGTTCACCACACAACTGTATGCGCACGCGCCGCGGCGCCAGTCCCCGTTAAACTACCTTCATATGATGGACTTGCACGCTTTTCCTTCGTGGCTCGGTCACCGACTCGCGTATCAGATCTAGTAATCGAGCGCTTAATAAGTATCGGCGTCCTCGTACTGTGACTTAATTTCATTGTAATACAAATCCACTGATCCACGATGCATGGCGGGCCATGGTGATAAGGACTCATACCACAAGTAATATTTACATAGTGACTAAGGATATCCATGTCAGAGCAATGCCACATGACACGCCTGCATGTATGTACGTGTCTCGGGTTCCCGACGAGCGCGACAACATAATATCCATTACTACATCCGCAACAGATCTGAATTGATCGGTCATTCGTCGTTCCCAGACGCCCATATGATGGAGTGAAATGAATTCGAAATTTCAGTCTTGACGTCCGACTCGGCGACACGAGCTGAATATTTAGTCGAGGTCTGGAGAACAGCTTCTGGTTCTACGCCCGTATCGGATATTCTAGTATCGCAGCGGATTAATGACGACCACGTCAGAAAACGGAAGTTTATGTAGGTGTATTGCAGCCTGATGCTGACGCAGCCCCCACCCTGTCCTCTAGACTAAGCCAACTCGTCTCTAGACCGAAACTTCGCATTGCATACTCGTGCACATCATCATGCAACTGTGTGTATCCCACGCTTAAGCGCAGCTAGTCTCCCTTAGGCAGACACACTAATATTCGTTCCTTCTGTATTAGGACTCAGCCTTAAGCGTGGAATTACATAGCAGGTCGTTCGGACCAGAAACGTTTATCACTCTCGATCATATGTTTCAATATTTTATATGGTAACTTGTATTTTATATTTTAGTGCCTGCTGTCAACATCAGCCACTGTCTAGTACATCACGCGGGTAGCGCATGATTGGTTCAACACCCTACATTCTACTTTCGTATTTAGTCTACTAGGATACGTGATTCATACCCCAGTCTCTTTAAAAAAGTATAGGTCATGCACAGTCGAAGTTGTTATTCTTATATCTGGCAGTAGTGCTGGCAGGTTCTTGGTGTGCTGCTACTAGCTTATTTTTGACTCAAGCAACACGGTTACTGGCCACAGTATCTACTATCACTCATGAGTCATAGTGCCCGCTGGCAAGTTTATCTCGCTTGCTACTATTCCCTGTCCTCTGTAACTCAAATTTCCTTTTGCCGACCTGGGGAAAACAACCTAGTAGCAAGAGAGATGTGCTGCGCATTATCGCATATCGCCGAACTGACTTGTAATACCCTCTGCGAGAATCTGTTTCATCACCAAGTGATAAGACATGCACGCATAGACTAAACATAATTTGATTCCGGATCCGCCTCGGTACTAATCTCTGAACATATCCTGATCAGTGAATCAAACTAAAAAAATTTGTCCAAAACAGAGAAAAAAATACCCTCTTCGTCGTGCTTCTGGATATTTCGCTGGCTCAACATTTATGTGAAATCATTACAAACGGACGGATATACATATACTGACTAAGATACAGCCTGCCCAGCCTGCCAGCTGCCAGCCCTGGGCACTGCTCAAAGCAGACGATGGTTCTAAGAACGAGACCTTTAGGGGGTGCCTCCAGCCATAAATATATACAGTGACTCGATCGTATTGAATGCTGTCAACTGGGACGGCAGGGGCATGAGGGTGAACGATAACATGTTGGGCTGTCATGGCATTCGATTGAAACGATATCGAAGACTATGTAAACTCCAGAAAGAGAGAGAGAGAGAGAGAGAGCATTAGCTAGACTGATCTCATGATGCTTCTAGCGTATGCGATGAAGATACATAAGTACAGGTGAAGAACTCGATAGTAAATGAGCCTTCTGGAATACTGAACAGATATAGACTGACACCCCTTAAATCTCCGCCTAAGCCACTTTCGCTTCAGCGGAGGTCCTATGGGGCTAGGGAGTCACCAGACCACATAGATATAAGCAAAGGCCGTCGTACGATATGAGATACTCCCACCACAAAGACCATGTCGCCCATACTGCAGACTAAAACGAAATTGCTCAGCCCCCCTGACAAGGATGCACTAGTAGCTGAATTTGTGGGCAAACCACTCGATTCGCTAAGAACGCCCGCTTTAATCGTGGATCGCGCTGTATTCGCAAAAAACTGCAGGAAGATGCACGAGAATGTGAAAGAATGGGGGGTGACGTTTAGACCACACTTGAAGACACACAAGGTAGGAGAATACTTGAGAACGAAAAGCACTTAGAATTCAAGTTTGATGACTTTTCACCAGACCGTCGAGGGAGCGAGATTGCAACTGATTTCAGATGTCCATAAAGCTTCTGCAGTTGTTGTATCAACACTCATGGAGGCTTGGGAAGTTCTCCGAGGTGGTCTCGTGGCTGACGGCACAGTCAATGATGTTGGTCCAGAAGCATGTAGCATTGTTCTGATTACTCACGTATCTTCCAGATTCTGTATGGTCTTCCGGTCGGGTTAAACAAGTTGGATGACCTGTCTGCTCTGCAAGCTGAGATGGAAAAATACGGAGGAACTGTTCGTATTCTCTTAGACGACTTAGCTCAGGTCAAATTTCTTGGGGAGTACGAAAAAATGCGAGAACATCCTAAAAAATGGTCCGCCTTCATCAAGATGGATGATGGTAACAAGTACGTTTCTCTGAGTATCATCGCGATGTATTGCTTACAAATAAGTACCGTGACAGGCGAGCTGGATTACCTCTCAAGCCTGAATCTGTCAAAGCCTTCGTGAGGGAGGTATTTGCATGTCCCGCAATTTCACTATTTGGGTTTTATGTCCACGCTGGGAACGCGTACGCATCCACATCGCTAGAGGAAACTACCTCGATATTAACAGGAGAAGTGCGTCTTGCCAATGACGCAGCGGCCCTGGCCTTGGAAGTTCGGGAAGAGTTAGGTATTAGAGTGGCCAACGATCAGCCGTTCGTCCTCTCCGTAGGATGCACTCCAACAGCTCAAAGCGCAACTGCAGAAGCAAAGTTGCAGATTACAACTATGCTTAACGGAACGCTGGAGCTGCATGCAGGTACGTGAGCTTCATCAACAAGGGATTTAGCGTTGGCATACTAAACCTGAATCCGCGTAGGGGTTTACCCTATGTCCGATCTCCAGCAGATACATATCGGTCTAATTGACCGTTCACAGATCGCCCAGAAGGTGTTATCGACTGTGATTTCATATTATTCCGGAAGAGGAAGTGACGGGCTTGACGAAGCCATGTGTGACGTTGGTGCGATAGGCATGAGTAAAGACTCTGGCCGTATCCCAGGGTTCGGAGAGGTTATTGGCAAGTCATGGAAGTTAGGAAGAATATCACAGGAGCATGGGACGTTGGTACAAATTCCCCCGAACCCAGAGTCAGTCTACACAGATTCTGTGCTGAAGGTCGGAGACATCATCGGGATTGTTGGACAGCATGCCTGTTTGATAACCGCTGGTCACCCATGGATCTACATCATTGATTCAGATATGGAGGAAGGAAGTGACAAAGTGGTCGATATTTGGATCCCATGGAAGGGTTGGTAAATGTTTAGTCTCCTGTAGCGAGATCTACCTTGTAGTAGCTTAGAAGAAGTGGTCGTTGAGTACAGATTGTCACTATACCTAAGCTTGGTGCTTAGTGAGTTTCAACTTGACGGTGCCTCTGTTTGCTTTTGCTTGTCACAGCGTCTGGCCGGACCATTTCCTGTCATGATGTCACGGCTTCTTGCGCAAATGCGAAAATCGAAAACTTACATTCATCAAGACGGTATGCCATCGTAAAAGGTTCCAAGTCAGCTGGAGGTCTAGACCTCCAGATGTCATTACTTGCATAGAACTCACGTTAATGACATTCGTGCAGGTCAGTGTTGTCACATTTATCCCTACTTACCATTGCATTGACTCGCAGGAGCCCTTGACGCACCCATTATAGGACATGGTGTCACTGCATGTACTTGCAGCCTTCATACACTACATGGCGAGCTATACTGCCGTGTATACAGCCACTTGGGCCAATGGCACGACCTCGTCATGACCTCGTGTAGGTCATGCGTCCAGAGGACGTGTGTACAGAGTGCACAGATTGGCCTGATCATGCGATGTGGCGTTGTCCATGAGCTTGTGGCCATCGATCGTTCGCAGACGGACGCCGCTTTGAACCCAGATAACTATGCCGCTTAATATATACAGAGAAGAGGTAGGTGCACAATGACGCACATAAATTGCAAAAGTCCCTTCGCACAGAGATGTCTGAACCAATTTTATGCTATTCGTGGCGCATCTGAATCCTGATCACTGCACCTTACAAGTGGTTCCTCCATCTCTATCTGGGATGGCTGCCTGATCATGATGTGCAGCTGAAGATGCATCTCCTGGCATCTTCCGAGAACATTATATACGCCACATCTCCTGCATGGTAACCGTGCCAGACTGCGCACACGACCACGGCCAGGAATGGCCTATCCCTTGCTTGCGATGTGTACCAAACTGTCAGTTCACATAATTGATTTAGCCTCTTTTCGTCTACATTTCAGGATCGTTCTCAATTAATAACGAGATGAAAGCGTTAGAATCATTAGTGATCGGTTTCAATCGAGTTGTCTATGGCACTTGGCAGGTTGTCTAGCTTTCTTTTCGCTGCGCTGACCACATTTACTAGTGGCAGCGGCGCTTTCTCACCTGTGAACCCCATATGGAATTCCCGACATTGAATTGCAGCAGCAGGTGATCTTATAAGCCCGTGGGTGGCTGTTCCTTGTTCCTGTCGCCACTCATGGACCCTTTGTGGTTAATCCATCCATCGCAGTCAAGCACTGTGATTGAGCAAGCACCTGGGTCGTTCCGTGCTGCGCCTTGCGCTGATAAGATTACAGTTCAATACCGGGTGCCACTCCTACGCAATGCAATTGCGGCTTCGAACAATAGCATCTTACGATCCTTGCACCCCTCATTGTCCGCATGGATGATACGTAGGAAAGGGCTAGGAGGTGTGTCGTCATTCCCATTCAGCGTTCACCATGCAGCCCTTGCCAGTGCCTTCTGTTTACATTGGATATAGTCCTTCTATTCGTATATCTATGGCGAATACAGTTTACGCAGCCTGCGGAAATCTTTCATGCTCCATCGAAATTCCAATGCAATCCAAAAATAATAATTCAATTGCGTCGCTGCTAGCGCATGCTACAGGGATTCATACTTTGCCTCAATGACAGTCTGCTGGTCATTCCTTATAATGTCTTCATTCCCGGGTTCTGTTACCAAGGCACGCTTCAAGTTAGGCTCAGGATTGCTATGCGACTAAACCGCACTTACCAGAAAAGTATACAGCGACGGCCAAAGAGCCGTGCGTGGCTCCGATAGAAAAGGGCCTCTTCTCTACCATAAACATAGGTGGACCCTTGAACCATCGATATCCCGCAACTATGTTATCTTTCATGGTATGAAGCCTCATGTTTTCACGCTGGCCACCAGGAACCAGATCACAGAAGTACCTTCATTATAATTAGAACTTAGCATCGAACGGTGGCTGATGTTCATTCGCCGATCTGCAGGCTCCTGCAGGGCTCATTTAACTTCACGATCAAGCAGGGTCAGTGCAGGATCAAAGCCTGATCAAGCTTTGATTGGTTGTACTTATGTGGAGCAGATTGATGATCGGGCAGCCTGATGGTGTGCTCCTACCAGTGTGAGAGAAAGGACGTTTGATCTGTTAGACTAATTCAATATCTGAGGCTTGTCGGAGGCCTAATGACGCCATGTAACTCCTTGCAATTTCAAGTTGGCGTGCTTCTTGTTGGTTTTGCGGTAAAAAAAATCTACAGCGAATGAGCGCGACCATCCTAATCATGATGTTATTTATAGGCAGGTGTGAGTAAGTGGAGTTAAGGAATAAGACCTATTGACCCGCTGTGACTCCAAAGTATCGCGTCTAAGTACTTTCTACAGCCAAGATTAACCTGAGTCAACTACCCTCTCTTTTGGACCAGGAAACTATGCTTGTTTCAGCTCGATGTTGTTAGCGCTCTGAGAGTAGCCAGACTAATTTATTATGTTAGGAGGAATAATGCTTAGTACAAATGGCCCGCTCTCGCGCAACCGTGTTTCAAGCATGACAGGCATTCGAAATCGAAAGGAGAGTCGAGGTCGACTCGAGTTCGCTTTGTCATGATAGCTCGTCAAATTTACAATATTAAAATACATGCAACGCGATACAACAATTCCACGGTACAACAAATCGAAGTCATCAACATAAGCATGATGATACCTTAGTGATATCTTATTCGCTCGTCATATACACCACAGAGGTGTATTCGTAAAGTTTCATCAAGTCCTGTCCCTGAGTATACTTTCCTTCTGTGCAGAACGGCACACAAATGCGCAACGGAAAGGCACTGGGTGTCTGTAAAGTAGATGAGATCGCGAAGCAGAAAAATAAACATCGTCACGAACATTGCCAGCCCGGTTGTAAACTGTTGCTTCACGTCAATTTCTTGACCATCGGGCCCTTTTGCCTTCTGTATACGAAAAGTTGCAAGGATAGAAACAATGGCAGCCCACAACATTGACTCTGCAGCAAACCTTCCTGGACCTGTCCTTAGTCAATAATTTTGTTCCTCATCTTTCGTTGATAAATGTCTCACAAATCCGTCGGCCAAAACCGAAAAGAGGGTCATTCAGAATTGAACCAGTAATTAACGACCCATCTGGAGTAAAATGTCTTTCAGGTCTAAATGCTTCTGCATCAGGATACTTATCCTCATCTCGACTCATCGCCCTGTAAGTAGGCGTGGTCAAATTAAAAAGGAAAAGGAGAAACCTTTCGCGTACCAAACATTGATCATGACGGCCGCCCCTGTCAACAGCTGTGAGATCGTTGCTGAACTTGAGCGAGTTATCAATACAAACCTTTTGGTATATAATAGCCATCATATACATC
This sequence comes from Rhizopogon roseolus, assembly GCA_930272055.1. Taxonomy (NCBI): domain Eukaryota; kingdom Fungi; phylum Basidiomycota; class Agaricomycetes; order Boletales; family Rhizopogonaceae; genus Rhizopogon; species Rhizopogon roseolus. The sequence goes on from CAKNEV010000136.1 coordinate 22,149, forward strand.
CTCGTTTGACGTAGCGTGCGGGATCGCTGAAATAACAAGATCAAATAGAGCTACAATTAGTGGTGCATGATACATACCTAGCGGTAACGTAGGGTTCCATCTTAACATTTCTCTGAGGATAGCTTCGATGTAGGGCAATGAAGGTCTATCATCAAAATCTGGCAGTCTTGTCAAGCCTATGACAGTGTCAATTTCGGCCTGCGCTTTTGCCTGAACTTCGGGGTAGAGAACCATGGCGAGAATGAATGCGTGTAGCGTAGAAGAGCTCTGATTTTTAAGTTTAACATTTGACCAATGGATAAAAAAGCAAGCATACCGTTTCGAATCCAGCTGTGAGGTGACGAATAAAATATTGAAGCCAGTGGAAAAACAGTTTGATGACCCTCACCAATGAAGACTGTTGCCGCAACCGCTTTAATCACGAACTCCTGCGCTTCACGATCGATTTGCTCGTCCACTTGCTTCAAGCAGTCGGATACCAAAGATTGTGAAGCAGTTCCTGCTGCCTGAGTCAAGTCAGCTGGAATATCACAGCTAAATGTTGTCAGGTTACGCACAACCTCTGTTTTCACAAACTCGAAAGGTTTATCGAGCACGTCTTGGGCCAGCTTTCTTGAGCGCAGCGCTTCACGCTTGAAGTTGGCACCTGGAAACCATGCAGGAATATGCACAACTGCGAAACTTAGCTACAGTCAATGAAACTTTTGTCAACTTACGAAAAGGAAATGCTGAGAGGATAGCTGCTCGCTCAGAAGACATCCCCCCCTCAAGGATTCCAACCAATTCCGCGATGGTAGATACAAACGGATCATTCTCCGCCTGTACTTCATATCCATATGTGATGCCCATGACGATCGCCGCGATAAATCTGCTCAAGCATCAACCTCCTGGTTATGATACTTCATATAACCACTAACCCCTTAATATGCGTCACGAAACCTTCAGAGTCGCCCAACAAGTTAAGAAGAAGTGCACGAGCTCTTCCCAAGTAAATTTCACGCTGGCGAAGCGATGAATCTGCTCGTAATGCATGATGAAAGAGCTTCCTATGGAATCTTAGTTCTGGTCCATAGGGCAACATGACCGTGTTCCACGCGACGCCATAGCTGCGACAAGCAATAAGCTAAAATTCAACAGCTCTCCTTGAAAAATAACATACAATCTACTCGTTGGAACAACGGGTCTGTCTGAGTAAACAGTGGATCGTTGATCCAACAGGGCGCGTGCAATCTTCTCTGAGTTGATGACGATAAACTCCATTCCAATCAGTCGGACGCGAATTAGATCGCCTGAGAAGAAGTAATTTAAAAAAAAAAATGTCGGGTCAAGCTTTAGCTACCAGAGTATGAAGACGCACCGTATCTCTTCTTCCACGCTGTATATGTCAACCAAGGTTCAGTGATACTGATATGCAGAGCATTACCAATGACAGGGAGAGGTTTGGGACCGGGAGGATAAGGCAAACGTACTCTACGCCTTGCAACCAGGAGGGCCAAAACAATGGCAGTGGCTCCGCCAAAGGCGCTGGTGACCCATGATGCATTCAACAACATCACGGTTCAACGTTCTGCGGGACAACTTCGCAAGCGACATCGATGCTGCTTTTGAGGCATTCCGAAATAAAGATTTGGCGCAATTCATTCCGTAACCAAAACGTAAACGATATCCTTTACGGTCTATCTGATACATAATTTGACACATGTTGTGGCTCATCATATCGCTTGAATAAATAGAAACGCTGAGGCGGGACAGGATCCAAGGATGTGGAGGAGAGTACTTCTGATGAGAAACATATGAACTGACGTTCTAAATTGCACGGCTTTTTCCGCTGTCGTTCTTAACTCTCGCTCCCCGGGAAGCCCCAGCTAGATCGGCTCAATTTCATGCCTTGTAGTATTTTAGCAACACTGCGAGCAGTTGGGGAGCAAGCTAGCATAGTTTCGTGTAATACACTAGTGTAGGTATGAGCGGCATGAGGGTTCCGAGTATTATGTGGGTACCGTTGTCTTATCTCCACGTACTTAGGTCTGGCGGCTTCAGAAACCTCGGGACCCGAGTCTCGGGTGTACTTCTTTAATTCCTATGGGTAAAGATGGTCGATAAAATTTTACCGAACCTCCACAGGAACTACTCGGTTTGTGCGCAGCGAAATTAGCATTGATATCATACATACTACTAGTAGCATGGGGCGCTGGCTCTTGAAGCTTTGAAGCTTAACTAGTCGACTGGCTGGATCATTGAAACGAAGCTCGAACTTTCTATGGGAAAACATTATCGACTGAATGTCTACGCAACGACTGCGGTGCCAAGATTCTGTTAGAAATACCATTATTACTAGCAGGCGTGTGGCAGTCGTGAGGATTCTAGCTTAGCGCGTCAACGGTTTTTGGTTGTCAAGTGCACATGGGTACCGTGACTGCAAAATTTCAATGAGCTTGAGGTTGCGGAGACCCAATACATCTAGCTCACTCATCTTAACATGCCTCCCAAAGCTCACCGCGCTGGCCTTCCTCGTACACACTCACGTTCATCCTCTGGAGGCTCCTCTAAAGCATTAAACCTTCACTTCACTCAGAAGGATCCCACTCCCACAAAGCAGGTTGAAAAAACAAAGAAAAACGGCCTGATTCATGACGTACGCTTCCCTGAGGGAAAAAAAATCATTGTGGCTGATCTGCGTCGTACCGTCTTTTCAGTCACATCCTAGAAACACTTCGCCGCATCTTCCTCGGGTGAATAGCTCGGCACGCCTTGCTTCAAGGGAGCAACCACCAGCTCAAGTGCAGCGGCACGCACCTCCCCCAAACCAGCGGCAGACAGCTGGCAAACCTAAAGCGGGATTTACTCTTAACAGTCATGCAGATGAAGATGACGAATGGGTGTCCAGCGAGAGTGGGGCTGCGACTCCCAGCAGTGTGAGCTTTGGTAGTGGGAGGTCTCGAACACCGGTCGAGCCATACAAACAGTCAGCACCGCCCGTCGAAGAACTTATACAACGGCCGGAAACTCCGACAGCACAACTGCCATCCATCTCCCGAGTGCCTACCATCCGTCCCCCTTCGACAGCCACGTCAGCCCCACGTGCGCCACCAACGCTAGCATCTGGGCATCAGATGGAGCAACTTGATCTCCCTCAGCATCCCCCCGAATCACGTATCTTGGGGAGTCGCTCAGCGAACACCTCACCTATTCATCGCTCGCATCCACATAAACGTCAGTCAGTGACACGCCCACCATCAACCCATTCGACAGCGAGCAGGAATGATGCACCATTACGCCCACATCCCCTCATCCGAGGTCAGTCATACGGGCACACAACTCCAGTGACACCACGAATGGTACCCCTTGCACCACTCACCATCACCTCTGAAGCTGCTCCAGCGCAGTTATCCACATCCCCACCTCAGGATGGGGATGGTAGAATATCCACTTCACCATCCAGTATCAAGACTGCATATGCTCCATCATCTAACCGCAGAACATCAGTATCATCAGCACATTCGGCGGCTACTTTTCCAGCTCAAGTACATATCCCACCCCACTTTAAGGCCGTGCATGACCGTACTCGCACCCTTTCATCCATTTCATCAAGCTCCGTGCAAGCGTTATCGTCACTCGCACAACTTTCTACAACCAGGCCATCAACACCACAATATACCTCGCATTTTCCTGCAGCTAGTCAATATGCCAACCTTGAAGCTGTTCATCCATTACTCCCACCACCCTACCTTAGTGCACACATGTCCATTCTTGCGCACCGAAGTCCGTTGAGGGAATCATATGATAGAGTTACAACTGCCAAGCAGCAACAGAAACGTGGAGGGAGTGCATTGGGTCTCCGTACTGGCGCATCCTAATCCAACTGGTCGGTGGAATGTTCGTTGTCTTTATTCATCTTCGTTTGATCTTAACTGACTCGTTTGCTTTAGATCTATACATACTGTTATTGTCATTTGCTTCATCGTTGAACCCAACATATCCACTTACATCAATTGTAACAATATGGACTGCCCAATACCACTCATTGCCTCGCTATGATAGTTTATTCGAAACGCTAGCTTCACTTTTCATAACCTTATGACATTCCCCTGCCATCGTGATAGCATATTTGGCTTCTGTAAGGATAGCTGACACCAGCGTCGGCGATATAGTTATTAGCGTAGATCTTCTGATGGACCTGGAGGTTTTTCTTTCAGTGTACAAATGTTTTGGTATATTGCAAGTAACTTGAATGTGACGTGTACATTCTGTCACGCGACTTTCGCGCTAGGGTATCAACTCTATACGTCTCATTCGTCCAGCTTTCTCCAGCGACAGCTACATCTTTTGAAGTAGACTCTTCATAAAACGCGCTTGAACTCCGGAAACATGTGGTTGTCCGATGCACAAAGTTCGTTTGTCCAAGCCATGCTAAGTATTCTGTCAGCTCTGTTTGCTCAATAATGCATTCCAGAAATTGGCGTGGCCCTCACCACCTTCGGGACACTGTTCATGTTCCTTGGTATCATGCTGTTCTTCGATGCTGCTTTGCTAGCACTAGGAAACGTGTGTAGCTCAAGTTTGCGTCTTCTCTCTCCTTGCTCACACTGAGCGTCTCGCACAGATGCTCTTCTTGTCCGGTCTCACCTTGATTATTGGCCCTCAAAAGACATTCTACTTCTTCGCGCGGAAACAGAAACTTCGCGGGACGGCGTGCTTCATCGGTGGAATTCTGCTGGTGTTCATGAAGTACGCATTCATTGGAATGATCGTGGAGATATTTGGCTTCTTGAACCTGTTTGGGTACGTAGCACATTTTTCCAGACGGAGGTTCGAGCTGATAGTTTCGGTTCAGCGACTTCTTCCCTGTGGTCGTGACGTTCCTGCGTCAGTTGCCATTTATTGGCAACATCCTGTCATTGCCGTATATCCGACCCGTAAGAGAACTCTATTAATGCGGTTTGGTTCGAGCTAAATTCGGGCAGATCGTGGATCGTATAGCGGGTTCAAGGACTTCAGCTGTATGAAGGAACTTGCGCAAGGGCGTTTAGATATTCATTCGGGATTGCAGCAGCTCTATTCATTTCAATACATTACATTGACTGAGTAATAACTGAATTCCCTTTAGAGTTCAAGGAAGATCATGGTATACTCTTCCTCTATCGAGACCTCCCACTTCTCACGCAACCTCAATGAATCCGTCGCTGGATATCCTCTTTTCTCGTGTCATCGGGGAGCGAGTCGGTTGGGGAGAGGCGCCTGCGGTAACAGATACACTAAACTCGTCGAGGTTGCGGAATGTAAATCCGCTCTTCCTCGCCTGGTCGACAACAATGCCGCTAGATATAAGGGTAGAAGTGAGGACAACTTAAGCCAGAAAAAATACGGAACCTCACACAGCATAAACGGTCATGGCGATGAAGCCTGACATCGGGACAAGATACGAGCGTTGCGTATACGCTCTATCGGCAAGGGCACCTTGTGCAAGTGGATACAAAGCCCCTCCCACAACGCCCTGGGCTTAGGTGAGAACCATGGACCGAGAGCAGTAAGCAGATGGAGGCCACACCATAACAATAAGACCTGTGCCCTGTTTGGTATGCACTCCAAGGTTTTTGGTGCCCAGAGTGAAAATACACTAAGGGTGCATGAAAGTGAAGCATCAGAATACCTGCATAACTAAAAGGACGTACAGGATAGCAAATCGACTCGAAGAAAAAGAGACAGAACAAACATTTAATACCACTATATCCATGTAGCTGGGACACCAGGAGGCAGAATAACGAACAACAAAAACCGTAGAATGATAACAATAAGGCAGGGTCAATATATTTGAGTATTGCCACACCGATAAATCTGCACAGGTAATCAATTGGGAGTGGTGATAGAACTAGATATTCCGTTATGGCTCACCGTCCTACGGTGAAGGTGATCTGGCAGAACGACAGGACCTCACTAGCCTTCGATTGGTCGATACCAATTCCTTGATCCACAATAAAGTTAATGGCGAAAGATGAGACAGTAACTTGTGCACCGCTATGTTGCGGGTCAGGCTCAGAGCACAAGCTCCAGAGAACTAGACGACCGCACTAATAGGCAGTCTGGGCAACAAACCCCAATATACAGCGGTACTGTTTCCAGAAAGGTGCTGGCCCGTACGTCATGGTGACCTCGTCTTCAGGCTCAGGATCTTCAATGATTTCAGGTAGGTCACAGACGCTGCCGAAGGTTATAAATTATTTCAGTGCATGGATCGCGCTTACAAGAACAGAATGTGAAGCGCTAACCCGAGGCCAGCAACCCCGAGATAGACCCTGAAGAAAATTTAGTGTGGCACCAGCATAATTGCTGACGGACATTACCATTGCACAGTTCCGAGGTTAGTTGCATTGGTACCGGTGAAAAACCAGCGGGAGGCGACCAAGGGTCCAGCAAAGGCTGCTATAGCTTGGAATCCATGACTGAAGTTCAAACGAGCAGCAGCATACTGAGGCGTGCCAAGTACTGTTACATAGGCATTGGCAGCAACTTCGAGCGTGGAAAGACCACATCCTTGGGCGATAAAACATCAGTACCAGTGTAATATAGCCTTGGGGGTTAAATTACCGATTACGAATATGCTCCCGACGAATCCCCCATACTTCTCGAATTTCGCGGATGGCCAACAGAATATGGCGCCTGATAAGTTGTTAGTCAAAGTATTTGACACATGAAGGCACACACCATACCAATCGAGTATAAGCCAAGACCAACGTGGATGCCTTTCTGTATAATGGAGTAAATACGTCATCTAGTCTGTGTGTCTCCAGATAACAGGTCACCTTGTATCCTATCTGTTTTATCTGCCTTAGTTAGTATCGCTCTGGAGGTAATACTTATACATTTAAACTCACAAGTGCACCAGCTAATGGCGCCCACACGAAATATGCACCCTAATTAGTGGTCAGCAAATGGTGCCATTCCCGGGCCAGACGCTTACGAAGTATGCCAACTGTAAGAACGTACTGTGAAGCTTTGTGATACCGAACACGGTCTGGAAGTGTGCGTTAAGAACGTTAAGGAGCTGTCATCGAAGGTTTTATTCAACTAAGAATATGTGTAAGTAAAGCTTTATACGCCATACGCAAAACCCCCTGCATTTCGACTTCATCAGTTGGATTTCAACCGAGAAGGAAGTCTGTAACGTACAAGTGAAGCATAGTGTCGTCACAAGAGCGAACGCAAAGGCCCGTTGTTTTCGTCCGAGTTGAGCCCCTGCGCTATAATTAATTATTCACATCCAGACAGTGGGGAAGGAATTTACTTGCCTGTCTTTCGGGCAGAAAGCGTCATGTCTTCAGAATATGAGCGGAAGTGAAAGAATAATAAGCGTATATATTTGTGTTGCTGGACTGTCAGAGGCCACAAAACAATCTGAGTGATTGGTACGAGTTAGGACCTTGAGCACCAACAAATGTGTATATGTGACCAATCAGGGATAATGTGCGCGTGGCGTCGTGGTGCACATGGTATTATTACATACCATCGCACTTTGCAATTTGAAAAATCAGGTCTGGGCCACCGCGGTAACCAGAGATGGAGGTGTTGAACCTTTTCATCGCGGATCACTATGGAAGACTGTGCTTGGTGACCTGATAGACATTCATTGGTCACCGTCACTAGCAACAATAAATATCTATGAGCCAGCTTCAGCCACTGTATCTTAAGATGCACAACCGATTTTAATCGTGGTCACAACTAGGTTAGGTATGCATGAAGAGTTAGTCGCGCAGCATGGCCTGGGGCGGGGGGGAGAATCATCAGTTGCGATATAATAACTAATTTTTATCTTTACCTTCAGTGGATCATACTTAAGAGACAAGTGGTATATATGCAGCACTGTGCGGCATTCAAAATGCTGAAAACGACGCGGAGAATAGTGTCACGTGACTAAAATAGGCAGTCTAAGACTGCAACTACCCACAGACCACAACGCTCATCTCTCTTAGTACTCTCATTCTCATTCATACCATTTCCCAGTCTATGTGGCTGTCCAATAGGCTTACACATCATTTGATATTTTGCATCTCAATACATAAGTACATGATGGAATAATTCCTTAGAAACAGCGAGCGCTATACTAATTGAGGAGGTTATGATATTATTTATCTATCATGATGAAACTTCCCGCTTCTCACGCAACGAATTCATCACTGGATACTTTCTTTTCGCTGCTCAGACGTCCTTTTGCGTCAGCGGAAAGCAAGTCGTCCGGAGATGCAGCACCATGCTCCAAGCTGGCGGTGAGCTCGTCGCGGTTGCGGAATGTAAATCCATTCTTCCTTGCCTGGTCGACAACAAGGCCGCTGGATATAAAGTTAGAGGTGGGACGATATGAATTTGGAAAACCGCAGGATCTTACATGGCGTAAATGGTCATGGCTATGTAGCCTGACGCAGGTACAAGATACGAGCGACGGGTATATGCTTTGTCCGCGAGGGCACCTTGTGCGGGCGGGTACCAAGCCCCTCCTCCGACACCCTGAGTTTAGTGAGAAAAGTTGACGAACGCCCGGCAGACAAGAGGACTCACCATGACAATAAGACCAGACCCCCGCTTCGTATGAACTCCGAGGTTTTTTGTACCTAGAGTGAAGATACACTGAAAGTGCATGAGGGGGATGAGTAATAACAGATGTCTGAGATGACGTACAGGATAACAAATGGACTCGAAGAAAAAGAGAGCGAATAGACATCCGACGGCACTATACCCAGGAAGTTGGGAAACTAGGAGGCAAAACAGCGAACAGCAAAAACCATAGAAGGATAATAATAACGCTGGGTCGATGAAGTTGAGTACTACTACACCAACAAATCTGCACGAGCAATGACATTGGAGTTAGAAGTTGCGATGAAGTACGATGACTCACCGTCCTACGGTGAAGGTGATCTGACAGAACGAGAATAGCTGACTAGCCTTCGACTGGTCAATACCAATCCCCTGGTCTACGAGGAAGTTGACGGCGAAAGAGGCGACAGTCACCTGCGCGCCACTGCATGTATGACAGGTTAACTACATAAGATCGAAAGAATTAGATGAACGCACACGTAGGCAGTCTGGGCAACAAACCCGAAAACACAGCGATACTGCTTCCAGAAAGGTCCTTGACCATCTGCGATGCCGACCTGATCTATCTCTTCGGCTAAAGCATCTTCTGTGATTTCAGGTAGGGGGCAGAAACTGTCAAAGATTAGGACTAATTTTTAGTACAAGACTGTGCCCATACAAGAAGAGTATATTAAGCACTATTCCGAGGCCAGCAACGGCGAGATAGACCCTGAAGAAGGTATAGTAAACCCCTAGAATGATTACTGACGGACAAACCATTGCACAGTTCCAAGGCTGGTCGCATTGGCACCGGTGAAAAACCAGCGTGAAGCTATCAAAGGTCCAGCAAAGGATGCGACACCCTGGAACCCTTGACTGAAGTTCAAACGAGCAGCAGCATACTGAGGCGTGCCAAGTACAGATATGTATGAATTGGCAGCGACCTCAAGTGTCGCCAGACCGCAACCTGGACGACTATACATCAGTGCCTTGGATCCATAACTCATACAGTTACATTACCGATAACGAATGTGCTCCCAACGAATCCTCCATACTTCTCGTATTTTGCGGATGGCCAGAAGAATATGGCACCTGAGAAATGGTTGGTCCGTGTATTTGTGTAATGAAGACACCAATACCAATTGAGTACAAGCCAAGGCCAAGATGGATACCTTTCTGTAAAATGAAATCCGATCTCTATTCCGTGCATCTCTGGATAAAAAAAAAGTCACCTTATATCCTACTCTTCTCATCTGCTATAATTAGTATCATTCTGGAGGAATACTGATATGACTCACAAATGCGCCAGCGAAGGGTGCCCAAACAAAATATGCACCCTACTTCATGATCAGGAAATCGCACCGAAGGTAAGGATCAGACACTTGCAAAGTATGCCAGCTGTAGAAGGGTACTCTGAAGCTTAGTGATACCGAATACCGTCTGGAAGTGTGCGTTGAGCACATCGAGAAGCTGTCATTGAAAGTTTCAGTAAGCTAGAAGCCTGGTGACACTGCGAGTGAAGCTCATACGCCATACGCAAAACCCCCTGCCATTCAACTTCGTTAGTTCGATTCCAATGAGAAGGAAATCTGTGACATACACGTGAAGAACAGTGACGTTACAAGTGCGAACGCAAACGCCCATTGTCTTCGTCCGAGTTGAGTTCCTGTGTTTTTGCTCAACTATCGATGTCAAGAAATTGAGAGAGACCTGCTAACCAGTCGTTCCGGCAGGAGGCGCCATGTTTTTAGAGCGGGGAAGGAAGGGCACGCGGCTGTTCGGCTGAGAACACTTCGACGCTTATAACGCCCGCCATTTCAGCGTACGGTGCCCCAAGTAGGTCCTATGATGCGTGACAGTTCCCCTCCACAAACCCGGACGAACTATTTTTGCGACCTTAAAGTTTCTTCCATCGCGATCCTTCGTAATCGGAGATGGGCGCGTGTTCACGTTTTTAATCGTGGCTCACGATAGCGGCTAGCCTGTGATAGTCCATGATTGTGATCGCGGCCCGAACTACCGTTTCGTCTACTAAATTTCAAAACTTTCAGGTGACTCAACACCGACGGTCGCAGGAAATGTCTTCGAGCCCTTTCTTGCAATGGCTGCTCGTGGGTTTGATCGTTTTTATCACGGACCCAAACTGATCACGAGTCTCTTTCATGGTCATAGATTCACTACGCGTCCATCAAGAGTCAATCGCCAAATGAAGGTCGTAGACGGTTGAAACTTTTGGTCGCAGAGAAGTTTTGGGCCGCAGGCGACAAAACGTTGCTGTCTGTAAGCACCGGGCCTACACGTTAATCCCATAGCATCACGAGGTTGTTGGCATTCAAATATGTTTCAGACTGCTCCCGCCGATATCGTTGGCGATTTCCTTACAGACAACGATCCTTTTGACGAATTGTCCACTCACGGATGCGAGCTGGGAATCATTTTGCGGACTGATTTTTCCGACGAAGCCGCTTGGCTGGCTTTCTGCCGTCTAGTGGAAGAAGGGGAACAAGAGTTTGCAGCAAGCCCCCCGGCGGAAGAAGATGACGCGATGGTAGATGAACCCAAGCCCAGCAGCGCAGGGCATGTCACCGCTGCAGCCATAGCAGAAGAAGATGATAGTGGCGAATCTGATGATGAGACCTCTCTCCATGCAGTCTTTCACGTCGTCAATCCTTCGTTACCTCAGGAACGTGCCTTACTATCCAACATCTCAAATCTTTCTGCCCTTCGCTTGTTCAATGATGTGGATGTCAGACGAGCGCCCACCCCTCCACCAGGCACCAAGCGCATCAGTCCCAAAAACAGATTAGTCGACTCGGATGGCTGGCAGGAAGTGTATGTGGGGAAAAACTTGTGGATATACGATGCAAAGTCCAACAGCGATAATTGCGTGCGGGTTGTCAGTCAGACTAGCTCGGACATGTATGGGACAGCAACGTAAGGCCATCCAGATCTATTTTCATTAGTTCTTGATGATTATCATTTCCAGAGCCGATAGTTGGAGGGCTAGGGTATCTCATATCTGCGAACTGCAAGTCAACCTGTCGTCTGGTGCAATGAAGATCGACTTCGGAGGCCTGGATCGATGGGATTACGATGAACGTCAACGGAACATGCAAGAAGCTGAGGGTTTTGTAACCGCATCAAATCGCGTATCATAACGACCAAGAACTGAGAAATGCAATGTTTTTTTGGGATGCAAGCTACAGTAACAACGATGCACTGGGTAACTCAAGGTGCCGTCCACCACGCAACTTCCTCGTGAGATTTTAAGAAGTGACAGTCCAGACACGAACAAGGTTGTCAGTGAAGCCACCGAACAACGTCTGCCCGTCTGCTGACCATGCAATTGATACACATTCAGGTTCCCGCGAGTTGGGGCCAACATCAGTGAAGCTGGGCTTGAGCTCGTCAACGATGGACCTAAAAATTATACGGATCAGCTGGACGTCTCAACCAAGGTTTTGGAGGTACGTACTTGCTCTCGAGGTCAAAGATTTTAACGCAGCTGGCTGTGGCAGCGCATAGCCAGTAGCGGTTGGGCGAGAAAACGAGGGCATTGACAATATCACCAGCCTCGAGCGAGTAAAGGTGCTTGCCCTCGTTCAGGTCCCAAAGCATGGTAATGCCGTCCTTGCCGCCTGATGCAGCAAGAGAACCGTCAGGAGAGACAGAGATGGTGTTGATGTAGCCGGTGTGGCCATAGTGGTTGGTCTTCAATTTGAACTTAGAGAGTTCCCAGACCTGTCAGAACGCAATTAGTAAGTGTAATATAAAATACAGCTATCAGCGCTTCAAAGATCTTGGTGGAAAATGTTTTCTCGTCGGGGTCGCCCTCTGAAGTAGCAAATAAAGATGACACCGCTAGATCTACGACGGCTAGTGATATGAATTTTGGAGAAAGCTCACCTTCACAACCTTGTCCCATCCGCATGAAACGATAACAGGGTTCAAGACGTTGGGGCTGAAGCGCACGCACGACACCCTAAGACCATACTGTCACGATATGTCCTCCAATATACAATTACAACGAACCACTCGGTGTGACCATCATCCTTGATGTCATACTTGCATTCTCCAAGTGTGTTCCACAATTTGATGGTCCTATCACGCGAACCAGAGACGATTTGTCTGTTGTCTGCACTGAAGCTGACAGACAAGACATCGGAGGTGTGGCCCACAAATCTGCGAGTAGTCTGGCCAGTGTTAAGGTCCCAGAGCCGCAGGGTGTGGTCCCAAGATGAGGAAAGGGCAAATTGACCGTCGGAAGAGATGACGATGTCCGATACGAAATGGTTGTGGCCGTGAAGAATCCGCTTGGGGTAGCCATACGTGTCCTCATCGCGAGTAAGCTGCCAGACAATGATCGTCTTGTCTATGTAATTCAGGATCAAAACTGGCGAAAATTATAGAAAAGCGTCAGTCATACCTCGGGAAGCGGTCAAAATCATGTCTGGGTTCTCTGAAGAGGTGGCAATAGCAGTCACCCAGCCCTTGTGGCCGGGCAAGGAGCCAAGGAAGCGCAAGGATTCAGCCATTTGGTCGTAAGTCGCTGGATGTCGAGAGGAGGTGAGTATCGTCTAATTACGCGTGACGTGACAGCCACCGTGACTCCAGCTGCATAGTTCTCCGGTATTTGCCGCTTTCTTTCAAGTCAAAAACCCAACATGAACCAAAACACTAGCAGTGTTCATCCGTTTTCGCCGGCGCCGTTTGTGAGCGCAAGGAGTTCCGTGTAAGGTGAGTCTGCGTGACAGCGCACCGTTTATGATGTTATTCTTTCAATATTTGCTACTTCAGAGGCTAGTTCCGATGAGACCAATTTTCCACCAAGATCTCTGATTCTTTTCTTCTCCCTGCAATATCAATCCGCAGCAGCTGACTTTTTTCTGTTGAATAGGCCCCGCTTGGACATATAGAGATTTTGGACTTCTTGCTAAATGTACAGCGTACAAGCAACTGTAGCAATTTTATGTAATGATCAATCTACTTTCCACTTTCTTCCAAAAGCTGTTAAAAGCATGCCTTGTTGAGTCTGAAAAACCCACCTCGCACTAAATAGCGACGTTCAACGTTATCAGTGATTGACGAGGGAGCCGAACTGTCATAAGACTCATTACACATCCCGGACCATCAATTGATGTTGATGGGGAGATACGTCTACAATCGGTGTACATAAAAGCTAACTTGATCTCCTTTTCTCAGACTCTGCATGCGTTAATTCCCATAACTGACTCAATACGACTACCATGGAAGGGAAGACGAGGACACCGGTCATCAGTAAGGCAGTCGATCCGCTTCGTGCTTCGCGGTCTGACATGCCGCGTAGTTGACACTGACCCTGGCGTGGACGACACTCTAGCCATGTACGTGTTCTCTTCGCGAATTCACAGATACTCGGTTTTGATTCCGCGTCGACAGCCTGCTTGCTCTCACATCTCCCGAGCTTGAAATCCTTGCATACGTTGTTTCATTCGGTCCGTACCCCTGTTAGAATTGACAGAGAATGACAAGAATCTCATCGAAATTTACTCTCAGGAAATACCGATGTTCACGCAGCTTAGTTGAGGCGCAGCTCACCCACAGTTTAAACGGGACTTAGCATAACCCAACAGCGCTAATATCTACAAGCTTTATCAGGCGATAAGCCGCCATCTTGCGCTGCATCCTGAAGATGGAGCTAGGTTCCCGAATTTCTCGCCCACAATTCCGCCGCTCCTGGCGCTCGGACCAGAAGGACCCTTAGAAGGCGGACTGCACTATGCTCAATATTTCCATGGCCTGTAAGTTTCTCCTCACTGGAGGAGGATGGGGTTGCTCATCATTACACTAGTGATGGCTTATCAAACATAACTGAACGCCATCCTGAATTAAATGCCGACCTTGGAAGTTCATCCTTCAGTCGCAACTTTCAGCCAGTAAATGAATCAGGCGTCGAGGTTGCTTTGCGGTTAATCGAGTCGCGCCCCGACCGGAGTATCACATATGTCACGCTGGGGCCTATGACCAACCTGGCGCAACTTATGCGCGAACATCGTAAAACAGTCGTGGACAAAATTGGTCGAGTTATTGCCATGGCAGGGGCCCTAGATGTTCCCGGTAACACCAGTTCCGTTGCGGAATGTAAGCAATGAAAGGTATCAGCGTTGTCAAAATCCCACTAATGTTGTTTGTATATATAGTTAATATTTTTGCCGATCCTTTCGCAGCGAGAGAGCTTCTAGTACCGACAGATCTCACAAGTGGTCTCCCGCTTGAGAGACTAATCCTCGTGCCTCTGGATATCACTGCTATTCACGAACTCCCCTTTCCTTATTATTGCCAGAAAGTAGACCCCACATTGGAGTCGGCAGCCAACCCATCGAATGCAGACGGTAAATCGCCCCTCGTCCACTTCACCAGTTCTGTCTTCGAACGCACGAGAGAAATCATGATAGAGTTTGGCAAGGATGCTCTAGAACTCCATGACATTGTTGCTATTTGGTGCGCAATCGAAAACCCACCTGAAATCAATTCAGTGTGCAATCTTCCTGGGATGTCACCGGAGTGGACTGTAGTCGAGCGAGCTTTCGATATTGAGAGGTGCGACACTGAATATTGATATTCTCGATGAACTGTTGCTCATGAGGCGTTTTTGTTATAAAGGACTGGAGAAATTACTCGCGGCATGCTTGTCGTTGATCGAAGGGACGAGAATACTGCGTATGCACCAGGTGCCAATCGGTCAAAGGTTCAAGCTCAGTTAGACCTGCGTCAGCTGGGACACGGGCTCCTCGAATCAACCGCACTGCCTGCGAGAGTTGAGATAGCAAGTGAATATGAAATCGGACTTCAGGCAGAGTCGGGACGACGGAAGGGTGTAGCATGCCTTGTGGAAACCCCAGGACAAAGTGCTCTCCTTCAACTCCTGATGCGTAGAGTCTGGGGCATCCAATGATTGCTGTAGTTAGTGTAGCTGAGAACAAACGGCCATGTAGTTGTCAAGATGGTGATATTTCGTCAATATTGGTAAGCGACAACATCCGGGCCGATAAGCTTCAAACTTTGCTTCAAACATTCGTCCAAAACAACCATTTTGCGCGTTTAGTCTCGTTCCAATAGTCCTCCTTCGGCGATATATCCATCACGTACTATGTGAATATGGTCAGAGGACGCAAGAAAGATTTGACTGTTCCTCCTACGCGCCAACTTACCCTGCAGCGTGATTATCGAGCGCGGAAGGCACAATATCTTGCCGAACTCGAGGAACGATGCTCAAGGGCTGAAGAAGAGAATGCACGATTACGACGAGAGCTACAACTAGCCCGAGCCGCCATACCATTTGCATCCCCACGTGAAGTCGTATGTTGCAACTTGCCTTCTTAAATGAACAGGTAACGAACACTGGTATTTGTTTAGGCACAGGTGTCATCCGAGCTACTGCGTGACCTCGCGAATGCATCTGCATCGATTGCGCGCTTCCAGGAGATCACTGCTCCTCAGGGATTAGCTCCAGCCTCCGATGATAATTCTTCACATTACCGACAGCTGCCAAAACCCTCATGTTCACTATCAGTGGCAGGTTCCACTGACCTTTGCCCCCTGTCTCCCCCTCACCAAACATCACCCTCACAGCCTGTCTCACTTCCATCTTTGCGTGTTCATGCTCTTCATGAACCCCCAGCCCGCTTATCACCGCCCGCTCCCGTTCTATTTCCGACTCGTGGACCACCAATGGATCAAACTACACCATCACCAGCTAGTCCGCAGCCCTCCACGAGATCGTCACCCAGCCTAGAGTCTTCGTGCTGCGGGGGATATATTGATTGCGCTTCTGAATGCTGTGGGGGATATTTTGATTGCGCTGATCTTCTGGGGGAGAAGGGCCAGGGGAACCAGTATTCTGGAGGGAATTTTTTAATCTCACGCACAAGTCGAAACTTGGCTAACTGATTTTCGAGAACAATATTATACTTGGAACATAAGTCCACAGAACTTCGTATGGCGTGCTATTCTAGGTCACTTCTGCCGCACCCTGTCGGTTGCTCAACATTATAGCATCCGTCCGTATCTCTGCATACAATATCAAATATTCTAATAATAATGAATTGCATTCGCCACCGTTTCCAGGCTTATCATGTCAATGCGATTGTGCGATGGCGTACGAGGTAGTTGCACTTGAGGATTTCAACACGGTGTTCGGGTCGACCATAGGTTAGTAGTGAAAGATAATAGTCCCTTCTTTAACTGAGTCGGTCTTTCGCAGAATTGTCGAGTGTATCTATAGGAGGACAAGTAGTGAATGTTTCTGATGAGTTCTTTGCTGAAGCATACAACCTCCTGCTAGTCAAGGTCAGTCCTAACCGCAGTTGTCCGATGTCTCGACTTGATACGGAAGAATACAGCCGCCAGTAAGCCTCGCTAAGCAGTATGGCCCGAACGGGGAGCTATATAGTGGATGGGAGACACGCCGACACAACCCAACGTATGATTGGTGGGTACCTTCTGTGCAAACTTACCTATTCCACAAGGGAACCTTCTGCGCAGGTGTATCATAAGACTGGGAACGGCAGGGTCGATTATCGGTTTTGACATTGATACAACTTATTTTAATGGTCTGTCATTTTCACTGAATAGAGGGGCCACAACTTAGTCTTAGTGACATCGCCTTATAGGCAATGAGGCACCAGAGGCTTCCGTCGACGCTGCGTATGAATTTCCCTCTGATGTACGTATGATGCGCGCGACCTGTCCGTAGTCACAAAATTGACTTGTGTTTGAGTGGAAAGAAATTCTCCCCAAAGTACGCTTGGGACCGTCACGCCGACATCTTTACAAGATCCCTGCGACTGGACGGGCCACTTATGTCAGACTTAAAATTTACCCAGAGGGTGGGATTGTAAGTATATACTCATAGAAGTGCTTTAGATCTTCATACTTTGCAGGCCCGTTTTCGCGTCTATGGATATGTCATGCCCATCTTTCCTGCAAATCCCGCGGAACCCTTTGATCTCGCCCATATCTTTTCAGGTGGTAAGGTCGTCGCTACATCAGATGACCACTTTGGGTCGAGCTCAAATCTCCTTCTTCCGGGGCGAGGTCAATTGATACTGAATCTTTGGATGATGACCATGTTTCTTATCACAGAACGCAGGGATAGATATGGAGGACGGATGGGAAACCAAAAGAAGCTACTCCAAAGATCATCAGGACTGGGTCACTATTAAATTGTGCGTTTTTTGATCCCTTTCATACTGCTAGACCCCATCCACTATAACAGGGGTGCTCCCGCATATCTGGTAACGGCGATCATCGATACCATCCATTTCAAAGGCAATTTCCCAGAAAGTTGTGATATTCGAGGCATTTACAGTCAAGAAAAAGAGCCAGATGTAAATGACGGCGGTTGGAAGATGATCCTGTCTCCTGCCAAACTGAGCGCCAACCGAATGCATTTCTTTCAGTTGAACGGTCCCTCCGAAAAGTATACGCACGTCAAAGTAACGATCTATCCTGATGGCGGTATCAAGCGGGTGAGGATCATAGGCACATTGGCGGCGAAACTTGAGCCAGAAGCAGCGGAAATGACAGCGTCCCTGCGGGAAGACGGAGAACGGTATGGTATTATTGTCGAGGGGGGCTGGGAGATTCTTGAAGCCAATCAAGGTTGAAACGTCGAAGGTGCAGACTACTTATGTACGCAACTAAGTCGCCTCGTGGCTCTGTACATGTTTCACGAGCGTTGGAATTTTCGATATCATTGTGTTGAATGTTCGCGTCATCATTGGCAGCGACACAATGTGCATAAGTTACACGTTCGTTAAATATCGTAAGACTCCTAACTACACTCTCCTTTGGAACAAATCAATTTAAATGCCATCCATAATACGTCGTGAGTCACTGGGAAGACTCACTGCGACAAGAATAGGCAACGCCAACCTCATGGAACCTGCCAACAATACTACCCAGCAGCGGATCTAGATTTTGCAATTTAGGCTGTGTCACATCTTTTGGCAGACAATGAGCGCCGACCCTACCACGACTCATACCGCCTAAAGGAGACAGCTTAAAAAAATATGCTTCTGGACAGTAGACATGCGTTTTAGTTACTATGATCAAGAATGTTAGAATGAAGATCCGCACCAATTCTTCGCGTCAATGCGGGTCACGTATCAGCATGTGCATGCATCAATCGATGCCCATCAAGGATAGGATGACTTGGATACGATGACGTCGATTGTATTAATCGTTACACACTTATGTTACGACGCTAGAGTTCAAAAAGTATTTTGATGCTCCTACTTTTCCCTCATCAGTTTCAGCAACATCATGATCACCATCCACAAAGAAAAGGATACACTCTCCAGAGATGCTGGCTTCCAGCAAATAGATACAGAGGACTTGAGAGAGAAAAGGTCAGCTAGGATCAACATGGCCCTTGGGTGTCTATAATGTCTATTTGGTTTCCGAAGGCGCAGATGTCCGCTTCATGGAATGCGACCTGAGAAACCTGGCCATTGTAAAGCAAGTCGCAGACACGATCAGTCGTGAGGAAGGCCGGCTCAATATTATATGTTAATGTCTGCATGTCTGCTACTTACCGTCTGTCAAGGTTGTCACGCTGAGGTCGGAGGCATCTGCATTGTCTTCGGTCGATCACCACTTCGCAGCAAATCATCTCGGGAACTTCCTCATCATAAACAAGCTTATTCCTCTCATCTGCGATACCTTCTACTCCTCACGAATAGTTTCCATTGCTTCGGAGCTCCATCGTCAAGCTTCTTCATCCACTCGGCTTGCAGAGCGGGATGAATCATGGAGCAAGCGGCTGAGATGAGCGCGCTGTTGCTCTACGGTCAAGCCGACATCTTATTTACCAAGTTAACTTTTATCGAGCGCGCTGTTCAGCCATCCGGGGCACGCATCTGCACCCCTGGAGCCGTGCACACTGCACAACATGATCAGTTCAAGAAAGCATATGACCCACTGTTTAATTAACTCCTGAAGGCTGCTACAGTTCTCTTGATGCGCAGCCCTCGAGCAAGGAAGCTCAAGCACGCGCCGTGCAGCTACGAGCGCCGAGTCGAGAAGGGCGGTTGGAATGGAGGCTACGTCACTAATCCATGTTTCAATATGGGAAGTAATCAGACCAGGCTTACGATGCGCAGGGACGAGAGAAGCTGCACAATCTCAGCGAGCAACTATTGAAGGAAAAGCTTGGGTCAGATAGATTATTCCTTTGTCACAAAAAAGTTTCGTTAGGAGTCGTTGATGGGTAGATGACACACATTCACGCATTTTGGTGCACCACTTGGGTGAAACTTTTGAAGTTCAGTATGTATCGACTTACATATAGTATACAACACAGGTGTCACAGAACAGGTATTATATAGGACTGGTATGAATGAGGGATGAAGAGCTCACTGAGCTTTGAGGATGCACGCTTCGCGGGAAGGCGTGGACTAGGTGTGGGTAATTTCGTATGGATGTCGGACAAGTTCGTCGTACAAGTCTGGAGGGAGGTCACGAACAAGAGTTACTGCAATACCTATGACGGGAACCGCTTCGAGAGGCGGGAACGTTCTCAGTAAGCGCATCGGACTACAATCAGGGTAAGTGAGGTAGTCACAAAAACATAACTATTGATGTGACCTTGATGATGTCATTACTTCATCTCGCATGAGAAGCAGCTGGGCAATGACGCATAAGACGTTAAGATGGACGCCAAACGCAAGGAGGAAGTCCCATAGTTGGAGCACTTGATCAAGAGGTGGCGTGCATGCACAAAACGTCAGGACAGCTTTGAAGTAATGACCATCAACTATTGAATGAGGCCCAAGACTGAGGACGAACATGGAAAGGCATAGATTTCAGCGGAAAGATTTTTCATTCGCAGATATCCAAATAGCTCCGGGTCCACAATCTTCAGACATCTGTCGAGGAGCTATAGGATGATTAGTGAAACTCATATTAGTAAAGCAAGTAATATAATAATCACCTTAAGACCGCGGTGAACCCCTTCGAGCGTGGGTTGAACATATAATGGGCAGCACTCTTCGATGAACTTCGCGAAGCAAAAAAAAGCTTCCAGTTCTGAAGGCATGGTGTACAGGAACGGCGCAGCTAGCACATTCATCCCTTGAACGTATGTAAAGCCCAGTTGCTGAGTCTCTTGCCGGTCTGCAAGGGTCATTGTCTCCCGTCGCGTCACGGTGAAGGCAAATTGAACTCACCATGGCTGCGCCATACAAAAGCATCCAACAGCCGAACGAGCATATCTTCTCGTACCCGTTCCTTGAACCCTCTATCTGTTGCTAGGGTCCTGCAGGACGCGTGGGCACAATGGTCGAAAACACTGGGGTGCTTGATGTAACACACCTGAATGTATCATTCCTGATTTTCTCTCGAACCTCGCAGGGGCCTCGAGCAACGTATTCCAAAAATGTCCCTGCTGAGATATCATCAACACGCAACAAGATTTTCCATATCCGGGGACGAAGGGTAGGATCCTATAAAACGAAATATCATTCGGCGGAGCTGAGGTTCAAGAACCTCGCTGGACATACAGCCGCTGAAGGTATGCCCTCGACCAAGATCATCCGACGCAATTTCTTCGTGCCTTCATCAACATCGCCAGATCGTTTTGACTTTGATGATCTGGGCTGATTCAGGATCTTGCTGAATGCATGCGCAGTCACGGCCGACGATTGTGGCGAGGAGGAGGAGACCATAATGTTGATGTTTGTTTACTCGTTCACCCTATATCGCGTCCCAAGCCACACAAGCTGACACGTCCAACTTCTATGTCTTTGATTCTTACTCCTGACTTTTCTTAGATGGACGTGCCATTCATCAATTCCGGCGCTTTCAGTCGCGTTCAGTACTCTTTGGTGCGCAAAGTAGAGTCTGCACAGTCTCCTCAAGCAGTGGACCAGATTCTACTAAGCGAAATCGATGGCATTAGACGTCACTTCGCCGTTGGAGGTCTGTCACTCGTGCGTAAGCAGCACCATGTCAGGAATGCATTTTATTAGACGTGGCATGCAGAAAGAATGCAAGGAGAAGCTGGTTATGCTTCTTTACTGCTCTATGAACTTGACCCGTGTTTCCCCTGGCGAGTTTGCTTTTGCTTTGCCACTTGCTGTCAGTTTGGCAGAGACGGGGCGGACGTTGCGCGACAAGCAACTCGGTACGATGTTCATTATTCCGGAATCACGATACCCCTAAAACATTCAGCAAACAGGCTTCGTGTTCTGCACTGAAGTTATGCCAGCAAATCATGAGTTGCAACTCATGTTAGTCAATACCATTCGAAAGGTCAGTATAATCGCGATTGCGAATATACTTATCTGACTTGGTGCAAGGATCTCGAAAGCTCGTCCACAGCGCGTATTTGCTTGGCTCTCAGTTACTTAATTCAAGCGCCAAATAATGATGTGATACCCGCAGTACAATCACATTTACAGACCCTATTCATGCACAAGTCGTCAGTTCAAGGAATATGACAATACTTGCGCACACTGACTCAGCGTTCAGGGTATTGGTTCGTCGTAGAGCTTATTTGACATACCACTCACTGCTACACAATGAACCTTCACGTTTGACACCACTGGAAGATGCAGTGGTGCTGCGCATCCAACGTTCATTACCTTCTATTGATTCCTGCGCGATGGCAGCAGCCATAAAAGTACGTGTATTTTGATAGGGATGCAGAGGGAATGACATTGTGCATATAGCTCAATCAAACCCAATCTATAAATGATGAAGTGAACTCTCTCCTGCCAATTGTATGGCGATCCGGTCATCAGTCGCGATCCCTTACTTTATTGGTTCTTCGAGCCCTTCGGAAGGCCAAGTATGTGTCAAGCGCTCAAGTACAAGTAGCCATTTGACAGATGGACAGATTATCAACGCCAAACGTTGGTATAGTGATTGACATCATCAATTGCACTTCTGATCCCCCAGTGCGAGGTAAGTTGAATAGTGTCACTGGCGTGAATTTATTGAATCAAGCCAATAGTGCTGCTGCGAGAGGCTTTCCTTGTCTTATCATCCGTCCCAGCAGAGGTCGTCCGAGAGTGCCAGACGCAGCGGTCTCTGTCCCCAGTCACTTGCATTCGCCACCTATTGACATCAAAGGACCCTAATGATCAGTATTTATTCATTTCATGCTTAGATTGCCTGAACCCCACTCTTTGGGCAGGCACTCTGCCAGGAACGACAGCCATTTTAGATGAATGGGAAGTCCAAGAGGTTATCAAACTTCTCGACTCACATGATAGGCTTGTCCGAAAGATAGTGAGTGTCAACAGTTGCCTAGTGGCGTTGTATTCCTAATATAGATAACTCCTAGACCCTGAGGGTCCTACAAGCGGTCGATTATTCCCTTGTTGAGGCATATTACACACAGCTTCTACACAACCTTCCCATCGGATCGAGTCTATCGAACAAGAGTGATTATGTGTCCCGTCTACTTGATATTTGCCAGCTTCAGTGTGGAAATGATGGGGAACAGTATGCTAGCCACCTTAAGGACCTCTTTGCCGCTGCAGAGGGCGACACTCAAGGTCGCACGGAGGAAATTCCTGTCCTCGATACCGGCGTTGAGATGATCCTCACTCATATCCGGGAATGTATGTGCGATCATTTCTCTACCCAGTTATCGCTGACTTCTCCAGTTGATATTGAATCTCGCATATCTTGCGTTACCGCATTAGGGGTTTCTGTCACAGAACTAGATGCCCGGATTGGACCAACTCTCATGGTGGTAATTTCCGCTTTGGTTTGCGAATATTGCGGAAAGATAGCCGCACCACCCCTAGGGCTACTCCAGGGCATGGGTAGCAGACTTGTCTCATATGGTGGTATGTGGAAGATGCTCATTGGATTAACGAAATGAAAGCTCAGGCAGCAGCAGTTACAGTGCAGGACGCATGTCTGCTGTCCATGCTTAGGGTATGTGCAGAGTGTGCCGAAATTCCCGATACTATCCCGAAAGTTGTGGCTGAGATATCCCAGTTCTCTGGGAAGCTTATTCGAAACGTGAGTCTCGTTTCCATCTGGATTAGGGCCGAAGATGACGTATCCATCAGCGATGTAGCCTATTCTTGACTTACTATGGTCAAAAGAACGTGCTCGCTGGTGTCATTGTTCAAGCATCCTCCTCTTCCGTAAGTCAATGACCATTCGATTCCTCTACCGAGGACCAATGCCAAAAATAGCTTCCAGACTTTCTGGCTGCTCTGAAGGTGCATCAAACAGGTGCATCAACGCAACCTTCGGAACGTCACTCGGATTCTAGATCGGAACCTCCACGAGCTAGCTTATCTCCCAGCAGGTTACGTTATGAAGCATATGCTGCTCCACAAGCTGTGCCTAGTCTAAGATACCTACTAAGCCCGCACAGAACGGAAAGCTCCCTTTCTAGCCCAAGAAGCAGGACTAGAAGTTCCTCGCATGGGAGTGAAAATGGAATGTCACTGGCTGAGCTCGCAAGGACCATCACCCCAGGAGAATTGACTATTGTTGCTGCGCAGGGACCACTACATGATCTTCCTGAGGTGAGGGTTACAGAGCACATGCATTCTCTTATGTCTGATTGCGATCAGCTCGAACATGTTCAAAATCTGAGAACATCCCCAGGCGAAAATTTCGTATGTTTCCCGAATGATAAATGCTTGGCATGGCAGTTGATATGGTGCTGTCAGGCATCTCGTATTGATCTCATATCGCTCGATACGGCCCCTAATGAAATCCCTGTGACCGTTCCGGCTCATGAGCCTGACTTCGAAGAGGTCTGGGATGCCATGGAAAATTCCAATTCCCGAGGGTGGTGCGAGTCGTCGATGGATAATATAGTGAGACTTCTGCAGAGTTTACAGCATTCCATGAGAGTCATCGCTGTCGACCAGCCACCATTTGAAGGTATGTTTACCTTCAGTACTGTGGCTTGTGAAATTGAACGGTACTGAGTTCTATCTTTATCCCGACTGTCAGGAGAGCTCAAGGTTTTGATTATTGCGTCATATGATTCATCCTTGGAGTCGAATCCATGTGCCGCCCTCCGTCTCCGGGAGAGTGAAGAAGAAAGTTGCCTGTGGCGACTCCGGTGCGATGGCGTCGAGCTACGAGCGACTATCAAGAGACTCTTAGATGGCATATGAAATAATCCTGCGGCGTTTACGATGAGATTGAGTCGTGTTTATGTCGTGTATCGGCTTATCGGATTCATCTATTGAAACCCGAGAAAGTCGCCGGTGAGAAATGAATTTGGAGTTCTTGGATTTAAATTTAAAACACCAAGGTAGATCGTCAAGTGATTATGGGGACATTTGGAGCGAGTCTGTTGAGATCCAGCACAAGAATACAACCGGAACAAGATGCTCCGCGTAGACCGGCTAACTATTGGTGTCGTGCGAATCGGCGACATCAAAATGGCGGTCCGTTATGAGGCACCTGCTATGGCATGCTTACCGATCCGTGGGAAATTATGGTTCGATATAATAACCCAAACCGTTCTCAAATTTTTTAGTGGGCAGATCAAAATCGTTCCTTCCTGCCTGGAGAACAAGAATCACCGCGGGGCTCTTTTTGTACAAATCTATGATTCTTTATCCACCACTGGAGTACGTTCTCCATGTTCCAGTGTGTTTCGCTCATATTCTTACAACTATTGCTCGCAGCACTCCACACCTGACTTGCACCATCCTCTTCGGACCACTTGCGGTTTCTCTCGTAGACACAGATCGTCCTCCTTAGGGCCAACTCAGTTTTATTTTCCTTCAAGATATATCTCTTGTTTCCTGCCGGCTAATGGGATAAATCTATCGTGATTATTGGATCCAGATTGCTCTGGAAGAACACAACAACTAGAACACAAGCACCACACGTTACTTCTCTGCATACCCCACTGCTATACCACAGCAATGATTTCATTCAAGCACCCTATTCTCTTCCGCCCCAACAGTCGTCCTACGTCTCCAAATCCCCCATCCCGTTCAGAGTCCACTATGCCCCTTGAGAGAAATCCACGACCTCTTAATAAGCTCTCTTTCAGTGGCTTCAAACGCTCTTCCTCTTTGATGTCTGTTTCCTCTCCCCCGCCGACCCTACTTGTGCAGGATGGTTCTTATCTCGAGGCCCTCAGTCTCAAGCTTAGTGAAGCTGTCTCAAAGGCGCTTGCGCAGCCAACTGGTCCAGCACCTGTTGGCGAGTTGGTTGGAGGCAGACGTCCAATTCCCGCAGGACGTGGCCAAGCCCTAGGACTTTTAATTGCCTCGTGCGTCATTTTCTATGCATGTGTCACTCTTGGCTAAACTGTTTGCAACCAGAGAGCTCAAAGCGTGTCGAAACAACCCTCCTCTATACAGGGCTATTCTTCGTTTACTTCACAGGCCATTATCCGTCCTACTCAACAACCTCTCGGCACTACTTCTTCCCCTCATTTCCTCCCCAGCGTTCCTGACCCCTCCTGCACCCACCGTACAGGCCCCTATCCCAAATGCAACCCAGCTCCATGCACTCGCAGCCGCAGGCTTTGCAGGGGAGCTTCTCGAAAGGTTCGATGAGGTGGGCTTGGGTTTAGACAATGATGCGAGAGGAGACGGTCTGAAGACTGTTCGCGAGGGCCTTGTTTCTCTCATAGGACGTGTTGTGAACCCACTCATTGAGGGCCTCAAGTCTGAGCTTATGCCTCTTCTGGAATCCCTGGAGAATCCCGTTACTGTCCCTGCGCCTAAGACAGGCACCAGAGCCGGTCCCATCTTACATCCGTCTATTGTAGCATTACAGGCACTTATGCCTGTGTATGCACGTGCATTGGCGCGGTACACGATGGCCCTTCCTTCTCAGGCGACCCTCGCGACTTTCTTAATCTCCGTCATTTGGAGGGCGCTCGTAGCTTTCGCTCATCGGCCCCAAGTAATGACTTCACCATCGTCGTCACCACTCGGTTCGCCGCAGCTCGGACCCTCAACCAAGGGGCAACGCGTTATTTCTGGTAATACCTCCCTGTCTCCTGCGCGGTTTACCCTTAAGCTACCTCCTTCGCGACCACCATCCCCTCCTAGTGTTTTGGTTGCTTCAACAGCTGCCGCTGACGCACGCGCGCTCTATGAGCTCATGATGCTCCTCCCGCGTCCTCCTGCGGATAATGATGCGACACGTATGGCTAGCGAGGCTGTCGATGAAGGTTTTGCTGACTTAAAGGCTCTTGCCGAACTCCTCGAGAATATCGACAATCCATTGTTCAGGCTTGGAAAATCCCCTGAGGAAATTTTGGTGGAGATCGAGAAACTGACTGCGGACTTGCCAACCCTCATTGCGTTGCCCGTACTCTTGCGGAGTAACGCAAACGGGTTTCCATCAACCCAGTCCGTCGCATCTATTATCAATGTATCAGAAGACGGATACAGAAAGAACTGCCTTTCAGGCTTTGGGAGAGCAGAGCAGTGTAGCAGCATCGTCGGTCATAGCGTGCTAGACTTCTTATCTACCCGACCCTCCGCTAGCTCTCCGAGCCCTGTGGAGCAGTGGTTAGCAAACAGAGTCGATGCCATTGAGCATTGACTGCATGGACCCGATTGTTTATATTCTTACAATTTCCTATCGTGTGAGCTAGGATCATTGGTCTACCAGACCACCCTACGCGTGTTATTTTTATTTAGACTGGCTATCTAGATTCTTTGGGTTTACTATCGTCCGTGTCGTTCTTCGATGATCTATAACTATCATTGTAGCCAATACATCAATTTCCACAGTTGTTCTGTGCAAAGACCATCAGTGATGGTCGATACAACAAGAAACCACTGGTGCAACGGGTAGTAGTGCTTAGCCAGCAACGAGTCATGGCAGAGGTGTGACCTCAAGTATGACGGACTGAACGACCTACATATGCTAGTGCCCCATAGATCCGGCCGAAGTTTGGGAGCACTTTTGCCGTGACCGATGTAAGTTCCTATTCCCCGTTTTTCTAACGATACGGAGCGGTATTTTACAGGTACTTGCAAGTGAAATTACGGGATTGCTCACTCTTGGCCAAATGGCAAGCGACAGCATTACTGTGAGTCATGATTCATGTCCTTGGGCCCAGGACTGTCTCTAATTACACCGCGTAATGCCCTCTGCTTAGTATTCCATGCTTGATGAACGGGGCAAACAAACGTGAACGCATGGGAGAAACGGTGGGCTAATTTCGTGGAATAGGTTCCGGCGATGAGTTCTTAACACTGGTTGCATCATATTTCTGCTGCTCCAAGTGATTACCCACAAGTCACTCCTGACGCTTCCGTACAATCACCATGTGTCTTGTGTCAATTACGGTGTTCAGGAACGAATGCTATGACTGAGTGATTTTTTGTTACTGTTTTCATAACTACAGCTCATACTACTGCCCCGCGACTGGTTCCGCATATTTCATCAAGATCTTGTTCAATCCATCACGGTGCAGGCAGTTCTCAAACTTGAAGCTCTTCGCAATTTCATCCAGCTCGGCCTCGCTCTTTCCAATAAAGTGGGCTGCCCACTCCTTGACGAGATACTCGGTTACCAGAATGCTGCGTGACAAGCGACCAACACGATCAGAGAGTTTCCAGACTGGGAATGGATAGAGGTCCTGGTTCTCCTGCGGTATTTCTTTTGTGATATGATCGATGAGAGGTTGATATATGTGCTGGACATGAGAAGTGTCAGCACCCCAAGCGTCCACTGCAAGACGGTGTTTCTTCGCCAAGAAGTCCTTCAGCAGGGTCATGTAAGGCGTTTCTTGTGAGACGTAAACCATGCCCTGGAAGCCAATATCCTTATATAGCCAGATCGACCAACTCAGACGATCCTAGAGTCGAGTGATCAGTGAGAGCATTAAATATTTAGGTGCCAGTGTACCTGGTTGTAGATGGCCAACTGGTCTTTGAGAACCTTGTACCGTCTTTCATTGATGACGTCTGTAGCAAGGCCATCGTACTGCTTCCTGGCGTAGACAGGGCCCCATTCCCCGTTCCAAACACAAAGACCACATTGATCCATCCATTCTCTCTTCTTCTCGTAACTTCTTTTCATTCTTCGTCGTTGCTCGTCTGAGCTGACATAGTCTTCTGGGCTAGCAGGGAAGCCGTATACGCTGTAGTCTGCAATCACGAGATAAATTTACGGAAACGGTACTATATGTAGCACGTAGCACACCATGGATCGAGTATGCAGTATTATGCCACTTCTTGTACACGTCACCGAAATGCGAAAAGTCACTCGCGAATGTGTTTCCGTCGAAGAAAATGGCATGCTCCGTGTCAATCGAGCGAATGGCTTGGTAAATGCGATCGTAGAACGTGATTACAGCCGTATGCGTAGGATCGGTGGGTTCGTTAAGTGGGTTATAGCCAGCGATCCACTTGTTGTCAACATAATGCTCAGCAAGTTCTTTCCAGAGCCAGATTGTACGGTCTTGGAAGTCTCTGTGCACCCAGAAATTCGCGATGTGTGTGCCGGCATTAGAGTGCCAATCGGTGTTCTGACCCCCTGGAGCAGCATGCAGATCGAGGATTGTGTAAATACCGTGCCGAGCGCAGAGGTCGATTACACGGTCAAGGTGTTTAAAGCCCTCCTTTTTCAGAACACGAGGATTCATGTCATCTAACAAGAATAATAAGTACGAATAACTGCGGAACCCGGGGGGGACCAACAAAAAATACAAATATGCACCTTCAAAGTGCCTGTAATTGAAAGGCAGTCGAATACAATTGAGTCCAAGACTCTTGAAGAACTTGGCGTCTTCCTCCTCGAAGAAGTACTCCAGGAACTGGGCTACCCCATGAGAAGCGGAAACAATCATAAAACAAAGACCAACTCACCTTGTCGAAGAAAAACTCTGCCTTGGCAGGTCCTACGACCTCAGCAAGAGCACCGCGGATCTGGAATTCACAGCCAGGGTATCCGGAAATGAAGTTCTCCATGCTATGGGAGGGAGGACGGTCACTTGGATACATTGTACTTAGAACTTGAATCAACTCACTTCATCCACCCTCCGAGGCCTGCTCCTCTAAGGACAACCTCTTTTCCGTCCCCATCGACGATCTTAGTTCCAAAAACTTTCAGATAAGAAGACATAACTAGGCAGATGCTAAGCATACTTACCTGCAGCACTTACTAAGTACTGGAATCAAGCAAGCGGTCCGATATAGCAGGCCATGAGACCTGCTGCGATAAGTCATGTTCCGAGAACCGAGGTTTATCCGAGCAGTTGCTCCAAGATTATAGCACACAGATCTGCAGATATGAAGAGCTCTGCGGCGCAGTCGCGGTCTCTAAATTCTCAGCGTGCACTCGGCTGACTCACTCTAAAGTGTTGGATATTGGAATTCGTTGTGCTTACTTAATCGTCGCTAGTTACACGAACATTGTAGTTCTTTACCAGTTTACTGCGATAACCGAATTTCAACATAAAGAAATAGTATCTACAGTTCCAGGTGAGGTACAATGAGACGGTGGATCAAGTCTAAATAGTATGTAATGATGTGGTTGACCTATGTGTGCGGATTCCCGAGTTGACAGCTACTAGGGATAAAATGAGGGTATCGTGGTATTCTGCGAGACGCCGTAATTGCACAATGAATATTAATGAAACATGTCGATCGGAAGATAGATACCAAAGTGATTTATAAGTCCGTTCTTATGGATGCTATGGCTAAACACGGGGAGTTGGTGGGGAGTCATGATAAGTCGTGAAATGAAGGTTGCTTTGGCCTGAGTCAAGAACCTGAACTCAACGGTCCAAGAACTTAGGTTCACTCTTCTGCTTCGGCATCCTAGCGCGTGGATCTTCTTGGACCCCTGGGATTTCGCCGTTCTTGGCGAGATGGTGCCAATAGAGCACATCCCCCGCCTTCAGCTTCCACACAGGGACATCTCGGAAGTCTACAGGCACTCCTCTTGACTCGGGAGTGGACTCCCCTGTGCCTGGTTGTGGGGGAGACTGCGTCAGGTACGATGAAGAATGTGTCGGTTGTGATGTCGATGTATGGGGCGACGGAGACCGAGGAAGTGGACGCGGAGAGCGCCGAGGAGAAGCTGATCTTCTGAAGAAGTATGAATCAGGAGAAGATGGAAGTGACGACGGGCCCTGGTCACCATACTCAGAAAGAGGTGTGGGAATAGATTCAGAAGACGAAGGACCTAAGGCTGGCGAAGGGGAAGTTTGAGAAGAGTGCGGATTCCGCCTATAACCAGCGGAACCATCAACATAAGACTGAGCAAGATAAGCGGATGTTAAAGGAGGTGGAGAAAGAGGTGGCGTTATGAATTCCATTGGGATAACCCCTGGTTCGTCACGAATATGATATCGCTCCGAAGCGATTATTTCAGTAGAATGAAAGACAAAACGATGACCATTGGTTGCGCGATTAGTCGCCGTAATGGACGATGTACATCGAGAACACTGAGAAAAAAATATCAACACAATTAGAATGTGACACAGTTCTCACACTAAGGTCTTACTGGAATCACGATCATATAGCCGACGGCTGTTCCACATGTATGGCAGCAGAGAGTCTGAGTGAGGCATTCACATGTCCGAGGAGGGTAAGCCATAGTTGATGGACGGGATGGTGGTGGGCGAAGAGCGTCCGGATTTGCCGTGTATGCGGAACAATTTATGGGAAGTGCATCGGTTGAGAAAAGAGAAACGTTAGGTCTGAGCAATAAAACGGCCTGGGAATAAATTATTGGTTCAGCAGCAGGTCCTCACATGACGAAAGAATCGAAGTTCATTAAAAGGTCTAAGTTTGACTTGCCTTCATTCCGCGATTGGTGAGAAATGTACCACACGATTTACAGTCCAATATCCACACTTTGTGAATAGGTTGAGAGGGAGGGAGAGATTGTGGTGGATAAGAGTTATGTGGGACCATTGACAAATGAGTTTGCCAGGACCCAGCGGAGCCTTGCGAGGGGACTGAAAAATAACTGTATACCGTTGATGGTGGTCCTGGCGGGTGTAAATTCGGGGCGTGTGTTGAGCTTTGATGGCTTGTGAGCGGGTAGACTCGTTCAAAGTATGCGGGCTGCGAGTATTGAGGAATGAAAAGGCTGCTACTGCTATCATAATGAGCGTGGTTAGAGAAAACGTCGTTCGGCGGTCTCTGTCCTCTTGGAGCTGGCGGGCGCATGTGATAATTGAGGGGATCGCGATTTGTCGCGTGTGACGAACCCTGACCGGGATCTACTGGCAGCGAGGTGTCCGCGAGTGCGGGCATTGATCAGGCTCGACGGAGGGGACGATGAGGAACGATGCAACCGTGCCCTGGGAGATGACAGAGGTGGGGGGAAAGGGAATGGAAAAAAATTGTGCGCCTGAGAGCACTTGGATCTTATAATCTCATCTCAGACGTATGCGATGCCAACTTGTCAATAAATCCCAAGCAGCACTTACTTGTATTCCTTTCCTTTTTACCTCCGAATTATGTCATCATCTCCGTTCATTTCCCGGACCGCCGGCAAGCAAAACAGGTCATTTCTGTTTTTGCACCAGTGCATCTTCCATGGATTCTAATCTTAACATCCTTACCCAATCACACAGGGCAGTCGCAGCAAAAAAACGCGAAAAACGAAATCAGATCAAGGAAATTGTATTCGACGATGATGCGCGCAGGTACGCATAGTAAAGATTCGCGAATCTAGGACTTCACACATGGTCCTCGGCAGAGAGTTCCTCACTGGATTTCACAAACGGAAGGTAGCTAAGAAAGAGGAAGCTAAGAGGAAGGCGAAACTTAGGGAAAAGCTGGAGAGATTAGAAACGCGGCGAGAGGTTTGTCTGTCTTGCCCGTTGACCATTCCAGAAAATATAAATTTGATCGATCCCCACGGTACTAGCATCGGCGCGCCTTAGCAGAGCGAGCAGCGCAGAATGCTGCGGAGGTTGAGAAGGCGTATGGTGCTATTATAGGTGAGCAATCGCGGTGCGCGCCGTGCTGCAGATCACAGATGTTCGACAGACGATGACGATGACGATGTCTTCTCGGGGGATGACATGAACCAGGAGATAAAGGGAGAGTATGAGGGTGACGAACAACTTGCCACTGTGACGGTAGTCGAAGATTTTGATCCTGCCGCCCTCTTGCATGGTCCGCCAACGACAGGCTCCTCATATACTGATCAGTCGGACATACATTCTACTACGTTCTTGAAATCAAAAGGGAAAGAGAAAGCCCACACTGATCCTTCGACGTCGGCGGCTCCCAAAAGCAAGGCAAGGAAGAATGAAAAGGCGAAGAAGAATGAGAGGTCGAAGAGTGTCAAATACCAGACGAAGGCGGCACGTCTGGCGGAGCGCTCTAAGCAGCGGGCACGACGCACAGAGAAGGCAGAGCGGGCCGGAGGAAAATCTTCAAAGAAGGGAAAACGTAGACGATGATTTTAGATCTTTCCCGTGTCACTTACAGGCCCCTGGTAGTAGACCTGTTTCTATTATGTTGATGTGTACTCGGAGGTTTCGGTGCCGTCTCCTCCGGTGATTCGGCGGTACCGGCCGGAGGTATATGTGAATTAACCGACACGTTTACTACTTTGTCGCCAGCTTTTGCAAGGCTCATCAAAACCCACAACCATTCGAGGAGCAGCTGGTTGCGTTATGAATTCACTCTACACGCATGGTGTTCGTCAAACTAATTCGCTCAATGCTGACCTTGAGCGGCTGCGCAATGGAGACAGTTCGGCATCCCTCCTAGGTCTGTTAAATTCCTTGCTAGGTCTCAAGGGCACTAGGTGTAAGTGATGGGCAAAAACTTACGGAATCCGCCTCATTAGGACAGATATCTGCCTCACTCGCTGCGATGCATCGGACCATTGAGGATTACGATTCAATGGCGAAGAGGGAAATAATAAAGGCGAAGCAGGAGAAAGGACAAATGTGCGTAACAAGCATTGATGGTTTACAGTGGGGTGACCTGTCTTCGTTGCGCAGGCGTGTACAAAAGTTCCGTGCTGACTATGCTGAACTGAAGGGTCAGTTTGAACTGCTTAAAGCCGAGGTATGTTCAGCCGTCTCTCTGCAATATTGGTTTTCATGCAAGTGCAGAAAGCTGCGGCAGTGCGAAATGAGCTCCTAGGCGGCTCTTCAAGCATGTTGTCCCCTGCTTCAGATACAAGACGTCGCTTCGCCCCGACTGCTGCTGCCCTGAATGGCGGAGCATCAACGTCACAACACTCTGAATCACCTTTCCATACGCCAACACCAATACCTGGCTCGACACTTCGTGAAAATCACGCACTACACGAACACTCATTTATCCAAAGTACAGAAGCAAGATTGGATGAGTTCCTTGCCCAGGGGCGAGAAGTTCTGGATAGCCTAGTGGATCAGCGGAATGTGCTCAAGGGGACGCAGAAACGGTTGCTAGATGCAGCAAATACGTTGGGTCTGAGTCGAGATGTTATAGGGTGGATTGAAAGAAGAAGGTAAGAAGCATTCTCAGATTTTGGTCATGGCGCTGAAGTCTTGTAGTACGCAGGATATGTACATATTCTTTGGCGGCGTAGCGTTCACGTTCTTCTGTTTCTCGTTGATATGGCATTACCTAGGTTAAGTAATTTTCTGGATTTTTCTCCTGTGCACGTATCCTTTGTTTGCTACTCATACCTGTTCCTGATGTCAATGTAATATGCTCATTGTCAAAGCACTGCGTTATAGAATTATTAGCACAGCAGTTAATAACACTCCGACCGATTCTCTTTGTCGATATGTATGCGCATCCTGAGTACCAACAAGTTGCAAGACTCCGAGTCGCGACGGAAGCAGCATGATGGATGCATTGCACCCGAGTCGGCGGTTCCGAATTACCATCACCCACATCTTTGCTTGAGAGCGCCCACAAGTGCCCTTCGTCCTGCTGTGATGGCTTCAGCTAGCCCCAGCCAACCGCACGACTATACAGAGGGCGCGTCGGCCATTGACATTAATGATGCCGTCACCCGTGCGCGGCGCGATTCAGCATACCGTGGGGACACTGGTCAAGGCGCCATGTTTGACGGACCAGGGCAAGAGTCTATACCTACAACGATCTCGAGGATGTCTTATACCGAGCGCGGAATGGCGGGGAGACGAAGCATGAGTTCGGGGGGCCGGAGGAGGGGCGAGGACTCAGTGGGACATACTAGTCGGAGAATGAGCATAGATAGTCAAATTTCCATCACCAGAACTGACGCCGGGGATGATGATGACGACGACGAACATGGCAGCCATAGAGGGCGCAGACGCCGGGGATCCTTATCGCCCGCCCACAACCGGTCCACTGTATTCGAGAACATTGCTCACTTGTTCAGTCGAGGTACAGCGGAACGCAGACCCTCGCTTTCACGACGTTCATCTGCGTCTTCCACTCGACGTTCGCGGCGAAGGTCCTCGGATGCAGGGTCAGAGTATGCCCTTGCAAGTGGAGACGAGATGACCGAGCGGTGGGGATACTCGTCTGGAGAGGAGAGTGAAGAGATGGAATCCAACGGTTCGCGTCCCTCAAGTCCTGTCCACGGTGACATAGACTATGGCTCGTACCCTCCATCCCCAAGCGTCTCACACATCCCTCTCTTTTCCCCTGATCCAATTTTCGGTGACGAGGTACGCATAGACATAGAAATGCCTCACGAGCCGCTAAACCCTCCACCTCCTGGACCGCCAAGTAGGCAAACGATATTCATAACAGAAGAGGATAATACTATCCGTTTCGTGGGCTATGAAGTTATCCTTTGGCGGCAGTGGCTCTGGCGAGTATGTTGCGTTGTCACCTTCGGTGTTGTAGGTCTCTTGGGTCAATGGTTCCCGCGTATATGGCTACGGTGTGTCGTACAAGAGAAGGCTTTTAAAAACCTTAAGCATGGCTTTGTTGTCGTCGAGGTGCGCAATGCCACCATCAATATCTCGTAGAAATTTGAAGTCATTTGCCTTCAGTCGGCACACAGAGACATCACACTATTCCCCGTCAAGTGGCTAGCATATCCATACGAGCGATCAACTGTTTTTCCTATCTCTCCTGCAGAGACAAACGGACGACCCTTACCGTCTTCGCTACAGAAGGCAAATGGCGATACGCAAGAGATTCTTCAAGACCTCCATGTCGTCGATTACAGGTACTCGCGCTTTGCGCTTGATAACCAGAGTGGGTTGTTTAGTATGATAAGGTAGGATGTTCTAGGTTTGCTTTCCTCTTGGCTGAGCGTCAGCAGGGATTGGCGTGACCCGACATGGACAGGCCTGCAGTCCATCCAGAATGGGCTTTCGCACCTTGTTAGGCGTCAACGTCTAACGCTATTTGGGCCGAACATTGTCGATATCGAGGGGAAATCAACGATATCGCTCATGGTTGATGAGGTATGTCCAGGGCAATGGATTAGTGCCTCTATTCACCACATGATAGATCATTCACCCGTTCTACGTGTTTCAAATAGCCAGCATCATTCTTTGGTCCCTTGACGACTACTATTACTATGCGTTCTGCATTGCCCTGATTTCTACGTTGAGTGTGATGACTACCCTCATTGACACAAAGAAGGTGAGAAACGGATGACCTGAGTATGTCAGGAAAGTTCCTGACGCATTCCTAGACTATCAAGCGTATGCGGGAGATGTCCCGCTTCTCCTGTGACGTTATGATTTATACAGACGGTGGCTGTATGCAGCATTTTCTTCGTCTTGTACTCCAGTTTACGATTATGCAGGGGTTGAGCGTGATTCCACTGACCTCGTACCAGGAGATATTGTAAATCTCAGTGAATTACACGCACAACTGTTCCCTGCAGACATAATCCTTCTTTCCGGCGATGCAATTGTGAATGAAAGTATGCTGACTGGGGAGAGTGTACCTGTTTCGAAGAATCCAGCTAAGGACGATGATATTGCTCATTGGCGGGATCTCAAGGATGTCCAGGGTGAGATCGCCAAGAGCTTTGTGCACGCAGGGACCAGAGTGGTTCGTGTCCGTGGTGCTCTTGCGGCTGATGGGACAACGGGACAACCTGCCATTGGGTTGGTCGTTAGAACAGGTAAGCCTTCATGCAGTCAACAAGGTGTATGCATTCATGAATTATAGGGTTCAATACCACTAAGGGCGCACTCGTTAGGTCTATGTTGTTCCCGAAACCGATTGGGTTCAAGTTTTACCGTGATTCAATTCGTTTCATTATTGTACTGGCAGGTATTGCTGGTCTTGGTTTCTGTGCTAGCGCTGTACAGTTTGTCCGACTAGGAGTATGTATTATGATACACGCATGCAAAACTTTGCTCACTCGAATGCAGATTACATGGCCGATTATTGTGGTCCGCGCTCTCGACTTGATCACTATCGTGGTTCCTCCCGCCCTTCCTGCAACCCTCTCTATCGGCACAAATTTTGCCATTGGACGCCTTCGCAAACTTGGGATCTTTTGCATCTCGCCTACGCGTGTCAATGTCGGAGGGAAAGTAAATGTATGCTGCTTTGACAAAACAGGCACACTTACTGAAGACGGACTGGATATCCTTGGCGTGCGCCCCCTCGACCGCAATGTGCACCGCTTTGGCGAACTCATCGACAATGTCCACGATCTACCTTCCATCCCCGAACGTACGAGTTTCCTTCACGCGCTTGCGACATGTCATTCCTTGAAGATGGTTGACGGCGAGACAATGGGTGATCCACTGGATGTCAAAATGTTCGAGTTTACCAAGTGGACTCTCGAGGAGGGAATGGTTACAAAGACTGGCATTATTAAAGGAAGAAGTGGTAACGAACGGCCAGCTGCGCTTGTGCAGACCGTTGTGCGACCGCCTGGCAGTGCCCAGTTTCGCCTGGAAGATGCTCTCAAGACTGGGACGAAGGTATGCCACGTGATGAGTTGATGTACGGCATTTTGACTGTTGCGTTTTAGCATGCTCATTTCCTTGAACTTGGTGTGATCCGCACTTTCGAATTTGTCTCAAGCCTGCGGCGGATGAGTGTGGTAGTGAAGCGACTCAAGAGCACCAGTATGGAGATCTACGTCAAAGGGGCTCCAGAGGTCATGGTGGATATTTGCGAGAAAAACTCTTGTTAGTCTCCAACTTAGCTGAAATTCCTGAAGCTGATTACTCTGCAGTTCCACATGATTATGATGATTTGTTATCGTATTATACAAGGCGTGGGTACCGCGTCATTGCAATCGCAGGCAAAAGTATCGAAGGTTTATCGTGGCTGAAAGCTCAGAAGATGAAGCGGTTGGATTTTATCTATTCCTTGGTTTCTCGATTGCTTATGATTTGCGCAGGGAGCAAGCGGAATTGAACCTTCGTTTCCTCGGATTAATCATTTTCGAGAATAAGCTGAAGCCAGGGACAACCCCTGCTATTCAGACACTCCGAGCAGCTCATCTGGCATGTAGGATGATTACTGGAGATAACCCATTGACTGCTGTTAGCGTTGCACGAGAGTGTACTCTTGTAAGCCAGGCTGCACATGTCTTCACTCCTGCATTTGTCCAGGGTAAGCCAATGTCGTCAGTTTTCTTCTATTTGTGTGACTCCTTATAATCTTAGGAAACGCCACCACACCCTTGTCGATCCTCGAGTGGTCCTCCATGGATGATCCCTCTTGGAAATTGGACGACTACAGCCTCAAACCATCACCTCCACCTCCACACGTTACCGTTTCTGACACTGAACTTGACTACCAGGATTATGCACTGGTTGTGACAGGTGATGTATTCCGATGGATGATTAACTATGGTCCTCTCGAGACTGTACAGCGGGTGAGGTCGCTCGGTCGAGTCAAATGCAGTGTATGAATTGATTTCCCCCTTAGATGCTTGTTAAAACCCAGATTTTTGCTCGGATGTCTCCCGATGAAAAGAATGAGGTTGTCGAAAGGTTGCAAACTCTGGGTTACACCGTGCTGATGTGTGGAGATGGTGCGAATGACTGTGCAGCACTGAAGGCCGCAGACGTTGGAATTTCGCTGTCCGAGGCGGAGGCGTCTGTTGCAGCACCCTTCACCAGTCGAACGCCCGACATTAGTTGTGTCATCGAAGTCATCAAAGAGGGAAGGGCCGCATTGGTCACCAGCTTTTCGTGTTTCAAATACATGTAAA
This sequence comes from Rhizopogon roseolus, assembly GCA_930272055.1. NCBI lineage: Eukaryota > Fungi > Basidiomycota > Agaricomycetes > Boletales > Rhizopogonaceae > Rhizopogon > Rhizopogon roseolus. The sequence goes on from CAKNEV010000136.1 coordinate 60,771, forward strand.
GGTCCCTCTTTCTGCCATTCTGCGATCTCACTTATATCTGTGAAGGGCACTTTACTCCATGATCCAGTTCACGACGGTCACCTTGCTGTACTCTTTTGCATCGTCCTTGGGAGATTTCCAGGTATTTCCGCAAGAAGCCGCTTTACTATCACTAATCACGTTTTCAGTTCCTGTATATTGATCTCTTCATTATCATCCCGATTGCCGTCTCCAGTGAGTCAGGTACATTATCGCTTGAGGAAGTTCTAATAGGAATCAGTGGGACGAACACTCCCATATCCGCGGATATATCCTAAGCGTCCCACTGCTAGCCTAGTATCGAAGAAGGTCCTTGCCAGTCTGTTTGGACAGATAATAATCACAAGCGGTGTTCAATTCTGGACGTTCTTCTGGGTCAGGCGACAAGACTGGTTAGTAGTGTTCGCTGTCGAATACAACTTACAGGCTGATATACAACCAGGTATCTTCCACCTGATCACGATCCCTATGGCAGGGGTGCCCACCTCAAAGCTACCAACTTTGAGAACTCAGCACTGTTTTTAGTATCGAGTTTCCAGTACATTCTTGTCGCAGCGGTGTTTAGCATTGGTCCCCCTTACCGCCAGCCGATGTGGACAAACGGTCTGTGCTCCATCTAATAATCACTGAGCGTGTCCTAATGAGATGTCATTACGTAGGGTGGTTGATGGCATCAGTCACCGGTTTGTCCCTGTTCAGCTTGCTAGTGCTATTACAACCTCCTAAGCCCATTCGGCTGATTCTCGAGCTGATGACATTCCCATTTTCTGGCAAAGCCTGGCTAGCAGCATTTGCACTCATCAATGTTCTTGCTTCACTTGCGTTCGAGCAGTGGATGACCCAATTCATCTCGCGGGTAATTGGTATTTTGATGAACTTGCGCTTGCAGGATAGGTTTCTTGAGGGGAAAGCGTACAAGGCTGTGGAAGGCGGTATGCGATAAATTATAATGCTGGGTATTGCTATAGATATATCAGTCGCGCTCGGAGATATCATAAAATTAGATTCAGTTGTCAATGAAACATGGCACCGCAGCATGAAATTCTTTTTTAGGCAGAGGAATATTTAGGGCATATCAAGCTTGAACTTGAAGTTCATTGTCTTTGGGTAAGGCACTGGTGCACGTATCCCTTTTCTTTCCCCACCCACCCATCTCGCTAGATTCGACGAGAAAACAAGAGCGGGCCTCTTCATTCATTTAATACTTTCAGCAATAATGTTTTCGAAACTTGTTCTCGCTTTTTACCTTGCTTTCTTTTCGCTCAGCTTTGCGAGTGCACTTCCACAGGGTGAAGTCCACGCCATCGCCCGTCGCCAAGTGGCATCTTCTATCCTTGCTGCCCCCTTGACTTCTCCCACTTCGGTCACTACCACGAGCACCATCCAAACGTGAGCCAGTGCCGAGTTTGCAGTAGCCGTGATACTGATCTTTCCAGTGCAAATGGCCCAATGACCGAGACTTGCGTCCTCACATTCACCCCCGTCGGCAATCAAATCCAGGAGGTTCAGAATTGCACCATGGTGGGCGGGAGTCAGGTTTCTAGCACGATTTTCACTCCATCGTCTACGATGGACAGCTCTGCATCTGTGAGTAGGCTTTTCCCTGTCTTCTATCATAGACGACAATAGCACGCTTCATGGCCGGAGGATTAACGAATTTCGTTTCGTTATCAGGACTTTGCTAGTGCTTCTTCGTCGGCGACTCCCACTGCTCAAGCATTCACCATACCCGGAAAGACCATGCAGGTGCTACCGGTGGGAATTAGTGTGTTTGGAGGCATCACAGCCATCACGATCCTTATCGTAGTCTATGTTACTCTCGAGCGCGTTCGTTACCGCAAGGTGGGTTCCCTCCCTGTGCACTATGCGCAATCATTTACCGACTGTTCGTCCTACAGGTATTCAGGGCACGGAGACTGGCCGAACAGGGTGCTGCGATGGGTTCCGGAGGCAATTTTCGCGATGACAAAGTCTAGATTAGCGCGGATGCGTCGGTCATTTTTCGACGTCCACCTTGTTAGCTTCATTTCTAGCTACGTTGTCAAGGTCATGGCTCGACGCCAGAGACTGACAGCGTTCTTATGTGGTACATCACTCGCAATGCAGAAGGCTGGTTCGCGCGTGATCTATTACTGGTTTCCTTCTACTAAGGTTACTTCGCGTCTGACGCACGGTGGTTCTTCATGTCCAATAATTCGGACTAACAACTAACTTTGACAATGGCCTGTTTGCACCCAACCTATGTTCGGGTGAGATATGAGCAGTTCATCCTCATCCTGATAACTAGTACCTGTTGTGCACACTTTGAATAATGGAATCTACTCGAACACACCACATCAAATAATTTGTAAATTGACGAGAATGAAGTCGCATCTGCATTAGATAGCAACAGTGGGCATTGTTGGGTAAGTGAGCCGGACATTACCAGTGCTCGGTATCCTAGGAGCTGAAACCTGCAGCGAACATTATTTGGGTGCTGCCTTACACGTGCTTACTCACCCCCATTTCCCGATCGATTATACTGCGCATCAACTTGGTGTAGTAGTTTAACGAATCGTTTCCAAGTTTTCTCCGTGGGAGGATCCGTGTTGTCGATCTCCCTGTTAATAAACGGGTCCTGATACCTTCGTCCAGTCTTCCCATAATAGCCAACAAGTTTGAGAACAGTCCGACACTCTTCTCCCCATTCAGGAGTGAGGTTCAAGACACGGCAAACATGTCGCTAAGCAAAAGAAAAGATTAACCCCACGCTCGAGAAACAAACCAAGGGCTCACTCTCTCAACCCAGCAATTGGGTGCACCATCCCAGTGTGGTGGCGTATTCCTGTCTTTACATTCCTTGACTTTGCTCTCGACAAAATTATAGCACCACAGCATGTCAGATATGCGCTTTGGGCCCCCGTGAGAGATGATCGACATGCATCGAGGCCATCCCTTGTCGCTCTCAATGTCCGGTCGGATGAAATTGGCGATCGCATCCTCCCTCTCCTCTACCGTATCCGCAAGATGCCCGAGAACGGGCGGAGATATTTCCCGTACTTCATTTTCATCGAAGGAAGAAGAACTGTCTCTGTCTGCAAGTCTTGACCGTCTCGCTCGATGTGGCGTGTGATTAGGAGAAGGAGTCTCCTGGAGTGAGCCTCGCAGGGTTTTATGGTGAGCAGATGAATGGCTTTTGGAGTGCCGTTTTCTCTTCTGGGTGCGATGATCACTTTGTGACAATGGATCGACCGGGGGACCTGGATGCGTCGCTAGCCTAGAGATCTGCTGTCGAGGGGGTGATTGTGCAATATCGGAGTCAGAGTCAGACGCTGGCTGGAGTTCGCGAGGAACCCTAGGAGGGAGGGGTAGTTGACCTTTTGGCGGAGGCTGGGGGGGGGGGGGGTGAGATCAGCGCCTCTCAACGTATCAACGTGTCAAATACCACACATACCGCTTCAACTACAACTTCAAGCGTGCGCTCCTTGCTCACGCCGACATTGCACGATTCTGCTTCGAGGACACTGTCAGCGTCCACACGCATAAAGAATTGGCGGTATTTTCCGCGGAGCGTGTATACCCTCGCAGGACCTGTGGAGTGAGGTCACACATAACATAGAATCATCAACCGGCAGTGTAGCTTACCGTCTATCCGCGACGGCCCAGCCTGCAATTTTTCGCATATCTCTTTTGCGTTTGCCCAAGATCCGCCATCTGGGTCTTCTCCCGGCCGAAGATGCACTTGAACCTCTGCGAGCTGGTGATCAGGCACTCCACTTCTAACATCTTCGATGAGGATCGTCAACATCCGAAGGGGTCGCACTGGCCCTGCAGAAGCTAAAGATGCCGCGGATCGTTCATGCGAGCCTATATTGCTCTCATGGCGATAGTGTGAAGGTTGCACTGCTTGGTGATACGTAGTGGAAGGAGGTTGTTGTTGCAGCTGGGCGCTTAAACCTGGCGACTGAGCTGAAGAGCCAGTTCGTTGTCCAGTCGATTTCTTACTCCTCTTATTTTTGGTATTTGTAGCAGGTGCGCCAGCCTGCCCTTGAGCATGGCTGCGACTCGGCCCCGCAGCAGCGATGTTATTGTATGCCCCTTGTGTGATATTATACGAACTACGTTGGGTGGGTGCTAGCGTAGATGCTACAGCTGGGGAATGAATTTCTGCAGGCGGTGATGCAACATCGGCAACTGAAGGGGTAGACATTGTAACGCTTGCGCTGGGTGAAGTAGCGCTGGTGAAGCGATACATCGAAGAATATGGCCCGGGACCAGCATATAGCGCAGGTTGCATGGAAGGTTCTGGTGTAGATGCTGGGGTGGGCTCTGCTACAAGTCTAAATCGGCTTGTCTGAGCGGAGTACTCAGGTTTAGCTCTCTTTCTCTTTTTCTTGGGTGGTGCCTGCCCAGGAAGAAACTGAATTGCATTCGGGTTCGTGGGTAAGACAGCCTGATAAGTGTTGACGTTCGCTGTGGGAAGTACAGACGGCTGCCATGAGAATCCGACTGCTTGCCGTATCAATGGAGCTGGTGTCTCATCTGGGGAAGGCGTGTCTGCGTTATCTTGGACTGGTGCGGGAACTACGTGGTCTCCATCGTCAGAGTTGGGTGTAAAAGACCGTTTCTGCCGTCCCTGCGAGATTGAACGAAAGATGTGAGACGAATATACTGCCATGGGAGTAAAGTGAAAGAAAAAAGACACGACGACGACGAAGAGGAAGAGAAAGACGCTACTTACAGCAGCGGGTGAAGATTCTCTGCTGCTCCTAGCCTCATTTGGTTGGTTGGTGTCTGAATGATATTCACCAGAAGAATTTTAACGCTCACGAGGATGATGCATTACGTCTACCATATCCTATCCGTGTATCGTTGTCGCTAGTCATTCGCGGTAGGGATGCTCTGTAGAGAAAGTCAAGGGTAGATAAGACTGGCTGGCTGAAAACACGAGTTGAGCACCTCGCTGCCTGCCTGCTGTCAGTAACTTTGTGTGTGGGTCCTAGAAGCCAAGGAAATTAGTTGTGACTGTGGGTCCCGGAAGCCAGGAGAATTTGCGATTGGCTTATGTGTGCACTTCTTGAGCAGGTGAGCGAATCTATGTAAGAAAAAATAGAATTTGCGCCCACCTAACGCAACGACGCTGGTCTCCCCTGTACACCAAGGAGAGGTCTACCCGACGCCTACAGAAAACAAACAGTCACGTGTATAAATTAAACGCGCTGCCCAAATATGAAAGCCCCTAACTCTGCACTAATCCCCATTCGAATTCAAAGTACATTATCTGATAACGATTTTATGACGAACACGACTCCACGGACACATTCAGGATATCATTTGGTTACGGGAACAAGTAAAGAAATAACATGCAAAAGTAGTGAGCAAGGTTCAAGGGTGTCCATATATCTTTTTTGCGTTTACACTAAAGATTGCATCGATCGCTTCCTGCTCCACTGCAAGCTCTGCAAATGACTCCCGTACCAGTGCATACCAATCCGCAGGGTTAGCGAGCAATGATGTAGCAAAGGAAGGCCCAGTGCCGAAAATAATGCGTTCGTACCCGAATGCTTCTAGTACTGGACCAACTGCAATGAGTTAGTCAGCGAGGTATCAGAATATTTGTACGAGAACTTACTAAACATCTTGAGCTTTCGCTTCCACTCACGATGTTGATCCATTTCTGAAGTTGGATCTCCGGCACCTGGTACGGCTTGATTCCACATAGGAGGCGTGAACTTCACGTAGAGATTCGGAAACAATGACAGTGCTGCGGAATGTCCTTGATAATTGCGATAAGATGGATGAGCGAGAAGCTTGACGATCGGCAGACTAAGATCATGGGGTGGCGGTAATATGTTGGCTGATAGTTTATCAGTTCCATACTGTTTAATTACCTCAAAAATCAAGAGAAATGCTCACAAATGACGATCGGGATTTTATTGTCCTCGGGGAGATCGGCTGTGGCTTTAGTGAGAATGTCTTCAAACACCTCATACTTTGAGACATCGGACATGATATCACTTTGAACGTCGATATCGATAAGACGGCTGCTCGAGAACGCCCATCTCAAAGTCTCGATGGCCCGAGATCTAGCTTCAGGTTCCTCGTGCGAAGCGGTATATGAGGTGTAACGGGAGTGTGGAATACTAGATAACTCTGACTGAACTAAATGGTCCGATGGGACAGGACCACTAAGTTCGAATGGAGTTGCCACAGAAAGTAACCGAACGTTTTGTGGAAGCCTAGGTCCCGCGACCAATATGAGGAGATATAAAATCACTTGAGATCAGGTGCTTACCCTTCTGGCACCACAAGGTCTTTCAACAGTAAAACAGCGCCCGCTGCCTCAGAGCCAACCAGATCAACACCAGCGCTTTCGAGTGCCTCATACCGCAGATGAGCATCAATGACTTCGCCCGGAAAGAGCGCGCTTGGGGTTGGAGGCAAGGGGAACATGTCAGAAGTGCCCGTGCTTGGTGGGCTGAACGCAGACAGAGGTAAACTCGGGAGGTTCTTCGGCTTGCGACGGCCACTCGTCAATCCAGGCGATGGGATGGGATTTGTGAAGCTCATGATGAGTGAGCGAAAAGGGAAGGAAATGAGGAAAAGGTTAAATGTGTAATAGACAGAGACGGAACTTGGCAAGTATGTATGTAGGTGCAAGAGTCACTGCTCTATCCATCGATTGCAACGATCAAAGAGGCATGTGGTTGTGATTCAAATACAATTAATGATTGATTTGATCTTGTTCCCACGAGTATGAAACAAAAGGCTACGTATGCTATGTATCTAATTGGTCTTCACAGATCTTCACGAACAGCTGAGAGCACAGCATTGGAGGCGATCCATCGTGACGGATGATGAAGAGCCCAAAGGGAGGCCTGTCGTCACGAGCGTGCGAAAAAGGGGGACCGGTCATTGGACTCTCGAAGTGGTCATCAGTTTTGCTGCGCTACATACCAACACAAACTCGACCTATGTAATCAAACGGAAGAGCACAAAGACAGCTTGGAAGAGGAAGTACTACCTTCTATCTCTCCGGTCAGATAAGTTCGCCAAAGCGCGTGAGGCCGGACTCTTGCGACCCTGTGACACGCCCTGTTCGATGCACCTATTCACAATGCCATGCCCGCAGACAACAGAGTATTAAACGTAATCTGTGGACAGAAGCACGCATAGCAGATACCCTTGTGATTTGGACGGATTGTGAATATGAAGGAGAAAACATTGGTAGCGAGATTGTCAACTTAAGGTGTGCAAAATCCCGTTATGAAGAGGGCTAGGCTTAGTGCCATTATTCCTCAGTGCGTGTCCCGGATATTCGACATTTTCACTATTAAAGGATCGTCATAATTACACCGTGCTGCTCAGCACCCCGCCAAACTTGACATGGCCCAGGCTCACGCTGTCGAAGCACATATCGTTCTTGACCTCAGGATAGGTGCTGTATTCACACGCATGCAAACACTTATACTCCAGACACGGCTTGCCCAATTTCGCGAAAAGAGAGAAGTCTAGTCTACAAGGGGGACTTCCAATACTCCACGGCGAGGCAAGAGCAACGACAAGGCCCATCCACCCATCCACCCCACTGCTCATGCAGGGAACCTCGCTGGTGACGAGAGGAAGGTATACGAGTTCATCACCCGGCGCCTTCTTGCGACGGTTGTAGCACAGATGCAGAAGGCAAAGAAACGATCGCACAATTAGAATATGGTGATGAAGAATTTAATGCAACTGGTTCGTACATCACTGCAGTTCTGGCTTATACTCTCATTGCAGGATTAATCGTTCTTCAAAGAGATTATCTCGAAGTATACCCATATGATAAGTGGGCGGGAAAAGAGATTCCAAACTTTGAGGAAGGCGAGCAGTTCGTACCTACAGTATGCGAAGTCAAAGACGGCCGGATTTCCTCGCTGTCACTACTCACTGAGTCACTGAGGCGGACTTGGTTACTCATGGACAAGAACGGCATTGGTGCGTTCTCGCGTATCATTATTTATTCGCTCCGACTCCATCATTTACCATTCTCCAGGCGGTGACGCTACGATTTCTCGACTCATCCAGACGATCATCGACCGCGAGTACGTCATAGAATGCATGGATGATGCCACGAAACATCTCATGTCCTCGACACTCGGCATCGGGCTTATAGAGGGTTACAATGAAATCGGGTTTGAGAAAAACTTATCAAAGCCGCAGCTCAGGTGCGAAACGGAACGCAGTATGGTTCGAGTGGCACAAAGTATGCTCACCGAAGGCATCAAACAGTATAGAGAGATACTTGTTCTAGCGAGGAGAGAGTTCGATAAGGTTGTAACTGTAGGTTGTCTCCCTATCTTACGGACATTGTCTTATCCATAATGCGTCTTGTCATGCGGCACTTTAGAGCGTGCGCACGTTGAACCTGACCCAGGTACAAACGAGGGCGGAGGTGCCAACGGTGGCAGTGGCGGCAATGGTGACGGTAGTGGTGGCAGAAGGAGTGCTGGTTGTGGAAACAATGACGACGACAATGACCACTGGGGATCACCGTCTGAAGGTGCCGGTCGTGGTCGCGGCCGAGGTGCACGATGAGGACGGAGCATCCCAGTATCCAGAGAGCGTGTGCGGGGGGCAGTATGGCTAGCACCTTCGGAGGGTATCGATGGTATGCCAAGTATTGCTTGATGGATGAGGGCTAATAATGTTGTCAAGACTTTGATGATGTCATGCTGGGACCTACCGCCACAAAGTCGATCGTGAACATGCAATGAAATTTCAAAGCCAAGTGTCCCAGTGTTGCGGCCAACTTCTCAGGCCTCAAGTAAATCATCGTCATCTCGGGTTGATGCCCCATCAACTACTCTGCAATCCAATTCCCTGGCCTCTTCAAGCACCACTCCCGAATGTGAATGCGGTGTCCCTTCTCAGCGCCAAAAGGTCATGCAGAAGTCAGCTCGTGAAGACAAGGAATTATGTGGGACAGGTGACGGCTGCGGATTCTTCCATTGGTGCGAAAATGGACAGCCTAACTTGTCTGTAAATCCTTTTCCTCTCGTCCCATCAAAGCGTGCATTAGCTAGCGAACGCTCAGTGAGTTGCCCATTGTATCATGTTATTTTCATACAACACCTTCTGAGTTTAATCAGGTCGATGCCACTGCACGTCAGTGTAGATGTCGTGAAATCGCAGCGCGGCGTATCGCCGGTAAGGACGGTGTGGGGAACACCCCATCGCTAGGCAGGTATTGGGCCTTTTTACAGACTTTATACCTACACTCTTTACCATAGGTTGTCTTTGCATGTACTTGCTTAGATAATCAAGTTAGTCTTTCTCAGTCACCACCATTAGTGCATAGCAGAGCATTTTCCCCTTAGTTCTCAGTCATATTTTGATAGCTCCCTGGGTGATCCTAGGTATCTTAGAGCTTCCTCAGAATTGTAGCTGCTGGCTGTAGCTTGAATTAGCTCGCTGGTACAGCTCCTGGAACTGAAACTGTCTTGTCTTTGGACATTGGAGTGACATCCTTTTTTAACTCATATTCTCTCTTTATCTCTCTCTTTTTGAGTACTGGTCAGGGCAGGGAACTCTCCACATAGTACAGACTTGGTGTTGGTTGTACCTGCCTACACAAGATCTGTGTCTTACAACGGGCCAAATAAAAGGTGAATATTCTGGTGTTGTCCCAAAGGGAAACACGACGGGTGTGGATTCTTCGAATGGGACGACGAATAAAAGAAGCATCAGAGTGTTACTGATGCAAAAGTCTCGCTCAGTAAGCTAAAAATGATCAAACTTCTTCCAGTGGAAGGTGCTTTAAGGTTCGTCTGTGCGCGTAATCGGAAGGCCTCGAGAAGCTTAGCTCCCACCTAATTCAGTCTTTCTCTTATGTCTCATTGTGGGGGCGTGTTGGATTCAATTTGCATTATGGATACATTGAGTATGCAGCATTGTAGTCATTGACCTCTCACTTGCATCATCTTATGGTACTTTCTCTTAGCGTGTTTGTTTAAGTAATACATATGAATGTTAGTTGTTGATTCACAACAATGGTGTAATGAAGGTAAAAGGCACTCCTTAACTTTTGTTATTTAAAATGATGATTCATGCATGATCCATTATTTGGGTTGCACCCTCATCTAACACACAATGATATTGGCTATCATCAAACACATGAAGAGCAATGATCTGTGGTCCATGACAACTTGTGTATAAGTTCTCTCACATCCACAATGGAACTCAAATCTCTCCTACTTCCTTCCTTGTGCCAGTGAGACCTTTGCTGAAAAGGAACCAATAAATACAATTTGACTGTCAAGGGAAATGACACTCACACATGCAGCACCTCAAAATAATGTCTATCACCATATCACCCAACTTTTCATCATCTCCATTATCCTGGTGAAGTACTTCTTTCACAGCCTCTTCTACAGCTGCTTCAGTCTGAGATGTCCTATACTCAGCAGCAGCAAGCTGGAGGACATTTTTTGACTTTTGCTTGCACTCCTGTAACAAAAAGAAGGAATGTTCAAGGATAATGATCATGGCTAATAGATTTTTGTCATTGACATGTTAGACACAAAAATGAAGGGTGTCACCAATGCCAAATTGTAGAATCTCTGCCAGGCCATGAAATGGCCACAATTGTGGCTATGATGCATGTTGAACAGTCTAAATGTGAACATAACCCAAATGAGAACATACTGAAGTTAGAGAAACATGTTCTCTTTCAAGTGAGTTTTTAAGTGTAGTGAACTAAACACCAACATAAATGAAGGCACAAATAAAGGTTTAGAAACAACTTACAGGCTGTAGAAAGTAATAATGGACAATGTGAGCATCACAGAAAACAAAGTGATAGGTAAGGCTTTGTGCATACTATCTAAAGTCAATATCAGTAACAAAGCAATAAGAAGCAACTGAAAAAACACACAAGCTAGGTGCCAATGGATGATAAAAGGCAGAAATCAGTTTGACTAAGATGGCAAAATACTGGCAGAAGCATACATTATCCTATAATAATAAATGAGTGTCAGATAAAATCAAAATTCACAGGTCTTACAGGCTGTGTGAGAAGTATAGAGATCATGATGATTGAAGGGCAGAAACATCAGATGAATCAAGTCACACACATCCTGACAAATAGAGGGAATTCTAATAAGATAATATCTTATAATGAAGGAAAAGGACTCAACAAACTGTCAGTGTTCAATACACCAAAAATACATCAGCTTTAGGTACATGCCAGCTTTGGGCACTATGATAGAACTTACTTCCTGTTAAGACAAGAATGTCACATAAGCATCAAGACTATCAACTTCATTCCAGCTCCAGCCACCATCAGAGAACTTACTCCCTGTCAAGGCAAGAATGCCACATGAGCATCAAGACTGT